>JAAGKR010000511.1:0-21148 GCA_011419295.1 Clarias macrocephalus | reverse complement strand
TCTCCTTATTTTCAGACTAAATCAAAACCCTGCCTCCTCACTGTGAGACCAAGCCTAAGCTGCCTCTTCAAAGTGAGACTAATCTTCACTAAGACTAACCCGAAGCCCCTCCTCCTCACTGTGAGACTAACCCGAAGCCCCGCCTCCTCACTGTGAGAACTCCTTTTTTAAGACTAAATCAAAACCCTGCCTCCTCACAGTGAGTCTAATCTGAAGTCCCGCGTCCTCACTAAGACTAATCGGAAGCCCCGGCTCTTTACTGTGATACTAACCCAAAGCCCCTCCTCCTCACTGTGAGACTAAACTGAAGCCAGTCTCCTTATTTTCAGACTAAATCAAAACCCTGCCTCCTCACTGTGAGACCAAGCCTAAGCTGCCTCTTCAAAGTGAGACTAATCTTCACTAAGACTAACCCGAAGCCCCTCCTCCTCACTGTGAGACTAACCCGAAGCCCCGCCTCCTCACTGTGAGAACTCCTTTTTTAAGACTAAATCAAAACCCTGCCTCCTCACAGTGAGTCTAATCTGAAGTCCCGCGTCCTCACTAAGACTAATCGGAAGCCCCGGCTCTTTACTGTGATACTAACCCAAAGCCCCTCCTCCTCACTGTGAGACTAAACTGAAGCCAGTCTCCTTATTTTCAGACTAAATCAAAACCCTGCCTCCTCACTGTGAGACCAAGCCTAAGCTGCCTCTTCAAAGTGAGACTAATCTTCACTAAGACTAACCCGAAGCCCCTCCTCCTCACTGTGAGACTAACCCGAAGCCCCGCCTCCTCACTGTGAGAACTCCTTTTTTAAGACTAAATCAAAACCCTGCCTCCTCACAGTGAGTCTAATCTGAAGTCCCGCGTCCTCACTAAGACTAATCGGAAGCCCCGGCTCTTTACTGTGATACTAACCCAAAGCCCCTCCTCCTCACTGTGAGACTAAACTGAAGCCAGTCTCCTTATTTTCAGACTAAATCAAAACCCTGCCTCCTCACTGTGAGACCAAGCCTAAGCTGCCTCTTCACGTTGAGACTAATCTTCACTAAGACTAATCTGAAGGCCCTCATCCTCACTGTGAGACTAACCTGAAGCCCCTCCTCCTCACTGGAAGACCAAACTGAAGCCCCGGCTCTGTCTGCGAGTCTAAACCGAAGCCCGTCTTCTCAATATAAGACTAAACTAAAGCCCTACCTCCTCACAGTAAAACTTAATTTATGCCCTGCCTCTCCTCTGTGAGACTGGACTGAAGCCCTGTCTTCTCACACTAAGACTAAACTGAAGCCTTGCCTCTCCTCTGTGAGACCTGCCTCCTCACTGTAACACTAAACCAAAGCCCCACTTTCTCAGTGTAAAATGAAACTGAAGCGTCTTGCTCCGGTCCGTCTGTTGCTGAAATCCAATTCAGCGAGTCCGTCCCAGCTGATTGGATTAATGGATCACAGATCCGATTCCACCACAGAGAGCGCTCCCTGGACTGCGGCCTCGTCACAAACCCCCCACGTCCCCTCTGCCGAGTGCTCTTAGTACACCAACACCCTGTTTAACCCCTCGAAACATTCAGTCAGCACTGTGAAGAAGACGGCGAGTCAGCGTGCATTACCCATAACGCATTCATTTTCTTTTTTTACATCCATTCTTCCTTTGTCATGTAAAGTCTTTCTTCATTTCTGTTCTCCTCATTTTGTTAGATTTTTCCTTATTTTCTTATCACATGAGTAAGATAAGTGTGTGTGTGAGTCTGTGTGTTTGTGCCTGTATGAGAGACATGCCTCTGGTTTCTTGATGATCTGGATGCTGTACATGTGGTTCTTCATGGGGTAGATGATGATGAGGACATCTCCGAACTCAGTTGGGATTATTCCCCTCCTGTAGTCCCGAGTGTGTTCCGACCACACGATGTGAACTTCATCGTTCCCCAAGTGCCTCAACTGTGTGTGTGTGTGTGTGTGTGTGTGTGTGTGTGTGTGTGTGTGTGTGTGTGTGTGTGTGTGTGAGTGAGAGAGAGAGAGAGAGATTAAATCAGCGATACAAAAACCCCACAACACATTACCCATTCACAAATTAAGCAATGACTTAAGAATCTCCCGTTGCTATGACAACATAACCTTAAATTAAACTTTATATTTAATAATCGTGCCGCTAACAAACAATAAATCCGTTCTTTCTTAAAAACTAACAGAAGCAAATAAGAACGTAACGAGCCAGTAGTGTTCAAATGAATATTTATAATGTAATATTTTAGTGGGCGTGTCTTTATTAACACCAGCGTAATACACTGAAGCATTATTGTAATAACACAGGCGCGTCTCCGAATGAAAATTCCCCTCCTGTGTGCGGTTCTAGTCCTGCGTAAGTGACAATAAATAAATATTATTATTACGTTACACATGCTCTCCTTCCATTTTGACGTGGATAATGCGGCGCATTAGGAACGCTAGTTCACATGAATAAATGCGGCGAGGTTATGAAACTCTCAGACCTGGAGCGAAATGGCAGCGCGACAGCACGGAAAGAAGAATAAATCCTGACCCCGAGCGGATGAATGAGTGCGGATCGGTGATGGCGGCTCGGCCGACACGCTTTAGCGTCTGTTTAACGTGGTTTAGCGTCACTGCTGGCCCATCTCGCTCGGGATAAAGTTCCCAGAAGCCCTCGCAAATCCAATTTGGAGCTGAAAAGTCATGCGGGGCCGAGCGGCGAGGGGACAGGAGCAATCTAATTTGGAAGCAGAATGGCCATGCCCCTTTAGGCCGTTTGTACACACACACACACACAAATTACAGCGATGAATTACAGCAAGTACAAGCCATGTTAACGTGCACTGCCTCTGCCATTTTGTCTTAGGGTGGTGTGTGTGTGTGTGTGTGTGTGTGTGTGTGTGTGTGTGTGTGTGTGTGTGTGTGTGTGTGTGTGTGTGTGGTTATTGGACACTAAGAGCACCCTGGACATGCTTCCCTTTCCATCATCTTTCATGGACATTTTAAGAAATGGCTGTGTTGTTTGGCACACTCTCTCTCTTTCTCTTTCACACACACACACACACACACACACACACACACACACACACACACACACACATGACCGTTAAACTAAAAGATTAATGGCAGATTTATTACTGCAGTATTTCACTGCAGTTTTATACATACTGCTGTCTTAACACATTATTACAAAACTGTTAATTATCAGTTAATTCCAACGTAATAGCATTTATAGATACAAGAGGACACGATTACAAGATGAAAACATCCATCGTTACGGTCACTGTGTTATATATTAGATTTACATTTGCACCTTCAGCCATAACATTAAACCCACTGCCAGGCGAAGTGAATAATTATCTCATTACAGTGGCACCTCTCAGGGGGTGGGGTTTATTATCCAGCAAGCGAACGGTCAACTCTCAACTAACTGACAGGCCAAACTGTGCGCTATACACACCATCAGTCAACCTGTGAGTGAGAGAAAGGTATCAGGACTCGCAGCGCGTCACAGCTTGCTGTGTATGGGGCTGCGTAGCTGCAGACTGGACAGCCTCTACTGCAACTGCAGTGCTGCAGGTCACTGGAATGCTTTTTGTGCACCAACATTTCCACCCCATCAACCGAGGGATTGTGACATTGGCCGCCCCTCTGAGGGACAGAATCCATCCCCCGTCCTTCAACGAGTCTGCTGCCATGAATGTAAGCAGAGGACCCTCAACCTCATAAGCCTCCTCAGGATGGACGAGGGTAGAACGATCAAGGACTGAACACGTTTACATTGGAATTCAGTTCCACTGCCCCCTACCTTTAGTGCCAAGCCACACTGGAGCAATTACGTGCAGTACTCATCTTTACCGAACTGGACCTGAGAACGTGCAGTACCTCATCCGTATATGGGAAAGAACATCTGCCCTCTCCATGAACACATTGCACTACAAGTCAACATCCAAGCAGTGTCTCAATTATTTCTCAGTGAGATACATTCAAAATCCAGAGAAGCATGTGTTTCACGAGTTCTGCGTTGGCTAGAATTAAAATTCCCCAAAAACATCACACGCCTCAAACCGCCAGAAGTCCGTTCTACGATGGAGGGTTCTCCCTTTTCCACACAGATCTCGCCTTACCCGTAACTACCTCAGCTCCCATATTAACAACAAGTCAACCCCTCATTCTGCCTCCATTCGTTTCGTATGGAATGCAGAGGGCAAAAAAAAAAAAAAAATCCCGACATCTTCCTGTCTCTCTAAAGTGACAGCACTGGTGACAGATGATTGTTTTGCTTCAAACAAGCTCGGGTTACAGCCAGGACCGTTAGCGTTCATTAGACTCTATTAGATTTCTATTGTCCGGTAAACGGAGGAAGAGGAAGACTGGCGCAGACAGACAGATCTGCAAGACGGACGGTTCAGTAACCAAA
Source organism: Clarias macrocephalus (assembly GCA_011419295.1). NCBI lineage: Eukaryota > Metazoa > Chordata > Actinopteri > Siluriformes > Clariidae > Clarias > Clarias macrocephalus. The sequence continues at coordinate 16,762 of JAAGKR010000511.1, read as the reverse complement.
GCGGAAAATGAGAGAATGATGAAGCTAGGACAGTTGTACGTAGGACATCCGGTGTTTGCAGGGTACTTTACTTTTCCTGCATGACTTTATTCAGTAAACCATAAACAGTTGGGCCAAATGGACAGGCCATACCCACAAGCAATAACGTTAGCAACATGGACACAGACACAAGAAAGAATCATGGATGTGAATTTAGTTCATTTCTTGCGGTTTAATATCTCCTCACTGGCTGATGTAAGTTACCGGAATTTGTCTCCGTGATGAGGCTGTATGCTATAACAACCTCGATTCCATCTCCTTCTTCCTTTATCACATCTTCTCTTCATCCACACGACGACTTTTACACCTCAGATAAGCGAGAAAGTCTCATTTCATCTTAATTAGCCTCCTTTTTATCGTGAGAAGAAAAAAAATCATTCAGGTGGTTTTATACTCATATTCAAAATGTGCACAAAAGCAGGTGGATGTGAACTGGAGTCGAGTCGAGAGAAAGAGCACGAGATAAGAGGTGTGGGGGAGAGAGAGGTAGCTGTGAAAGAAGGGCGACATGGGGCTGTTATCCACCATTATTTGCTCCTCTTTTCTCTCGTGCTGAGGTGAAAATGCTGCGGGCCGGGAACACAAAGGCCGAGCTCGCGGCAGGTAGAAATGCGGGTCGAGGTCAGCGTGGCTTTGTGAACCACTTCAACCGGCACAGGAGGAGCTGAGACGCACTCTGAGAGCGAGAGTGAGAGAGAGAGAAAGACACACACACATCTCTGTCTTTTCCTTGCGTCTCCGCTCGCTCTGTCTGTCTCACTGCCAGTCTCAGCCTCAGACTGCTCAGGGGTCGGAGGTTACCGCAGCGAGTGGAAAAGTGGAGTAAAGCCATCCTGCTTGATCTTTTGTGAGTCTTTAAAAGGACAAACATGATGTCTTCATGGTGTGAAAAAGAAAAAGAAGCACATTTACACAGTGTCTAGGATCATGATTCATACCAAGTGACACAATCAGTTTTATTCTGTTATTATGCTGGTAATCAATAAATTTAGCATTCATATAATTATTACTACTACTACTGACTCAAACCTGAGATCATCGCAGCCTATAGATGTCCCTCAAATTAAACAGAAGAATAAATAACAGTGGCCCAAAATAACAGCTAAAAGATAATACATTTAAAAGTCTAATATTCAGATACTAAAATTCAGATTATTTGTAATTTCTTGTTGAGAGCCGGAGAACCCCATGTCTAGAAGAACATGAAACATTTGAGGGATGGGAATCACCTGTCACCAACCGATACTACAATATAACGATACCTTAATTGCCAATTCAATTAAAATTGCGATTCTGTACTGTAAGTATCACAATTTTATGAGTATCCCGATTCGATATTAGATTTCCCCCGATTCTGTTACAATTTTAAACCTAAAAAAAGTTTCATGAGTAATTAAATATAGATGGTTCCTTATAACATTAGTTTTCTTTTTTTTTTTGTCAGATAGGTTTTATCGAAAGACAAAGATTAGACGATGGGTTATCATGGTTACAAAGTTTGAGTCTTTTTTTTTTTTTTTTTAACTAGAGGAAAGCAATAACAGTGATAATAATAATAATATAAAGAATAAAATAAATAGTAACAATAGTAACAATAATAAAATAAACAAACAAACAAAAAAAATCATAATAATAATTCACAAACTGTCCTCACCAAACCTATTTAGTTAAAATATAAAGTATGATGAAACATTAAAGTATCGCATTAACAAATAATGTATTAGTCTGTAGAGTTTCAGCCAAGATAACAGAGAAAAGGATGCCATATTTTGTCAAACTGCTCCAATTTGCTATCTAATTTGTTCAAAATGTAGAGTGGAATTCATTTCTCCAAGCCATAACTTGAGTGTAGGAGCCTCCTTTTTCTTCCATAACATTAGTTTTCTTACCTAAAAACCAAGCGCAGCATTTATACAATACAAACTTCAAATACAAGAGTTTGACATTGAACTTCTAATTAAGCACATAAGTATCCTTGTCATCCGCCATAATTATTATGTCTAAACAAAGTAAACTTATTTACTTGGGGTGAAAATGTGTGATTAGATCAGAGTGCGCCACCTGTAGGATTATTAAGGAAACGGTGATGTTTTACCTCCTCAAACGCCGCCAAAGTTTCAAAACTCATCTTGACAGTGCCCGCGCGGGGGTTGAGTGGCTAAGAGCACACAGGTGCGTGCGGCGTCTAATGCACGTGATTTTTGACTAATTAGCGCTCGTGGTCTAATTGAGACCGGTGTAAGGGTGTGTAATGAGTGAGTTTGAGACAAATTCACTCACAGAGTTTGGAGAAAAAGGCAGTCCGGAACTTTTTAACGCATGTGATTTTTGCTAATGTAACGCCATGAAAATGTGTTTCTGTTGCTTGACTCCGAAACCTCTGTGCCAATGCAGAGTCGTTTAAATCTGAGGCTGATGGGCTGATCACCGGACACAGCCAATCAAACTGAAACCAGACCATTCTGGTCACTGGCTGATCGACAGGTTCATGTTTGTTATAAATGTAATAGTTGTTTTTAAGAAAGTGATTTTAGCGGCAGTGTGACGATGCATGAATCGCCATACAAAAGAGTCCATCTCCAAAATGTTTGGTGAGAAAGAGAACTCCTGATGTTCCTCTTGACAAAATTTAAAACCCTTATTATCGGCTTTTAATTTTAAATCGTAATTCCATACACAATTCACTGCAGATTTTAAGTGCTCATGTAACAAAAAGAGAAAAAAAAATTAAAGGGTGTGAATACTTCCTGCACTGGAAATAATCTGAAGAAGCCAATACTTGGAATCCTCTCCACAGGTTTACCTTTTTGGTGAGCGAGTCGTCGGAGTCAGGTGGCATGCGAGTGGACACGTGGAACATGACCTCCACGGTGGACGTTGCGAAGTACGGCATGGTCAAGCCTGTACTCTTATTCCTCTGGAGACCTCCCATGAAGCCACAATGACTCGTCAGGTTTACCTACACACACACACACACACACACACACACACACACACACACACACACACACGTTTACTTCTTAAACTTAATTTAGAGTCGTGAATCAGAGGTAGTCTGATTAGATTTTGAAACTTTTACGACATTTTGACTCAATTCAACAGCAATGTCTAAAAGATTTCAAACAGCTAGAAGTCTTACTCTTAGAACTCTTAATAACTCTTATTTTAAAGTATTAAATAAATACTGAAACACTGTGCAACTTGGAAAGATGAGCGCACTCTAAAATATTCACACAGGACAGAATGCTGTATAAGAGGAGCAAATTATTTGCTTATTGCAAGAAGTTGAACTGAATTGCAAGAAAATCTGAATAATTTTTTTTTTAATCAGGATATTTATAAAATTGCGACACTTACAAAATCGCAATACAAATCGAATCGGCATGTGGGTATTGCAATATTATTATATCGGGTGATCCCTGGTGGTTCTCGTCCCTCCCAAGTAACGTGTCTTGTTTAAATGTCATTTCTCGTACAAAGAGATAATTTTCTTTCTGCCAATCTTCTGTTCCACTCTCCAGTCCACTAGGTGGTGGGATTGCGCCAACTGCTCATAAGCTCATATAGAAGAAGCCAAAATGGGGTATTTGCAGAAAATGTGAGAAGTTTGTATTTTCTGCAAAAGCTGTGGTATAGTTTTATAGTATTCTTCAATTACTTGACTTTAACTGACATTAGCCTGTTGCTAACTATAGCTAATTTAAACTCAAGCAAATGACATTAACCAGATGTCAGAGTTCCCGCCCCCAACACCAATGTAGCCAATCAGACTGAAGGACCGCGCACTATCTGTTAAGTCTTTTTTCCCCCCTGTATTTACACTCAAAATGCTAAACTCACATCACATGACTTAAAATGCGCCATCCATACTCGCCCACCACGTTGCCACGGTTACTCGGTGGGAGGGGCAAAGCGTTTAAAGGCTCGCCCCTGCAGGGAGAACAGGGAGCTGAGCGCTTACCTCCCACCCCAGTCCAGACACAAAGTCCTCGTAGGCCTGACTGCCGCTTGTGTTGGACAGGATAGAGTGTTTGTCCTCCTGTCCCTCCGCCACGTAAAACACAGCAATCTTGTGCGTCTCGCGGCTGTGGGATCAGAACACAACACGTAAGCCTCGGTGCCAGCTTCAACAAAGCACCGACACCCACACACACACACATATATATATATATATATATATATATATATAATACACACGCATAGACGTCTGGAGACTCACCATTGTCTGGAGTCAAGGTTCTTCAGCTCTCGGAGCAGTTTCTCGTTCTTCTTCAGCAGGTGGAAGCTGCTCCTGGAGTAGACAAATACATCACGTGTGAATTAGATCATCATCATCCAAATCACTCAAACCTCATGATCCTCAATGAGAATAAAAAAGAGAAACACTTTAATGGGAAAATGATTTAATAAGAAATCAAAGATTGTGAAACCCATGTTGTGTGGACAATGTTGTGTGGAATTTGATATCTGACACAAATTCACCCTCGTTGGCTGAACAACCAGCGAAATAACACAGAACAGACGTTACACAAGCTGTACATCCTGCACCGTTGTTCCCATGCTGCCGAGCTTAACGGAGCGAACATTAGAAGAAGAGTAAAGGAGCATCTCGGTTCCTGAATCTTGAAGAAACAAGAATGATGTTTCTGAGCTCACACGCACGCACGCACGCGCGCGCACGCGCACACACGCACGCGCACACACGCACGCACACGCACTCCTAATGCAATAATCACACTCTGATGACATTCTTCTGCGACGGAAATCATTTAAGCACACATCCTGTTGAGAAACCTGAACACAGACACACTGGACTCGCCAGCTTCTCGTCACTATGGTAACTCACACACTACACCACGCTCCACATGTGTGTCTAACTTTAGATCGGATTATACCTAACCTAAAGATAAGCACAGACTTTATACAGAATGAATCCGTACAAAGCGACGAGTTTCCAGCTCTGAAGCGCACTACGGTGCTGTTTATTAGGACACAGCCTTCCTAATTATCCACAGCTCTGTTTTTCTCACAGGCTCCTGGAAGAGGAAACGGATGGAAAAAACACAGACTCATGTGAGTGCGGTACAACAAGGTCATTCTAAAACACACACACAGCAAACTTGAACCTGATCATTTTGTTTTCCTGTAACGGCACAACTCTGATTATTTCACTCCCCTCACACCACAGCAATTCACCCGCACGTTTTTATTCATTAAAGACAAACACGTCATACGCTTTTATCCATTTAAAGTTACACTTAATGCTGTTGAGGGACCTATAAGTACTCGTCTCCTCTGCAGTCTCTCTCTATTCTCTCTCTTAATGCTAAAAAAGATAAATGAATCACAAAACTCCCAGTTCGATTCGCATCACTGAACTGATTCATGGATTGGATCATTTCTTGGTTCAGCCAAAAAAAAAAGGTGCTTTCCTTTTATCAGAACTTAATTACAAAAAATTCAGATACACACTCATCATATTCAGTAATTAATTGTTAAATTCAAGTGAAATACAAGTTTTTATTTTGATGATTTCGACATTATGTTTGAGCATTGTGAGTTTTGATTTGGTTCGATTTACTCGTGCTAATCTTTGTCTGATTTATTTTAAGCAGCTACATGTCATACAGTTTTTATGGACAGTTTTTATTAAGTATTAAAAATTAAGCATTAAAAGTTACAAAAAGAAAATCTAACATGGGTTGAAATGCTGTGCATTGAGTCTTGTTGATTTTGTTATAAATGTCCTGATTGTCTCCCCCACACTCCAACCCAGCAGGTGGCGGTATTACACCAACTCTACATAAAGTTAAGAATGAAAGAGCGATACTCTCACAAAATTGAAAATATTTTGTTCAGAAACCTTGATGTATTTTTAATAAATCCGTTGAATTTGAAAGTTGCCTAAATAGTTCGAAAAATGTGAATTGCAGGTAGAGTTATATAAAACAGAACCTTGGACTGAGAGTAACTCGGTCTGCAAGTGCTTTGCAAGACGAGCAAAATTTTTACATAAATTTTAACTTGATAAATTTTAAATCTTGATATACGACGAGTACGCATGCGATTTGTCTGCCGAGAGCGTTACGTGACCACAACTGAGCCAATGGTTCTTCTCTCTCTCGCGCTATAGGATTATGGGTAATCATCTCCCATGCAGTCTCAGTGCGCATGCGTCACTCGTAAAGTCAACATCTGTGCGCGCATATGTACTGTTTACTACAACACTGTGACCACATGTGCGTGTGTGCGAATTAAAGCAAAAGTCATTAGAAAGGTTCCTTGTTAAAGAAGTTTCCCAACATTGCAGTGTTTCCGTTAGTGTGTTTGCGCATGTGTGTGAGAGTGAAAGTCGTCCTACACAGTAGCCCCTTCCCTCCTTCTCCTCATCTTACACCAGACGTGATTCTTTTCAAAGGTTAAGTGCATATAATCTTTATTTTATTTTTATTTTATATTTTGTAATAATAATTTTTATAGGAATATTTTTGGGTTGTGTTCTTTGATATACAAGTGATTTGAAAGAAAAACCTTGGATTGCGAGCACAATTTGTATAACTGCTCGCTCATGCATAGTTGGGACCTGTAAGTTCACCAAAAAAATAAATAAATAAAAGTGTGAATCCTTTCGAATCGTTTCAATTAACTGAATTGATCAATAAAAGACTGAATAAATTACATAAATCGTTAAATTGCTCAGCTTTAGTGGAGTCAGAAATTACATTATATTATCGTTTATATATTAAAACGTCTGTTGGCCGCAATGTCTTATCAGTGCTTTCCGTTCAATTGCAGGTGTGAACATGTTACATCAGTTCATTTATAACTGCTGTGTGAGCAAAAATGGACGCCCCACTTGTGATTTGCATGCAGTGATAATTTTTTTTTGTGGTCTGAGGGTCTACCTGGCGCCGAGACAACCCACATAAGAGCATAAACCTAGCGTTTGAGAAGTGAAAGTTTCTTAAAGAGAATCATTGCTGGTGACAAGACAATGATTTATCACTACAAGCCTAAGAGTACGGAACAGAAACATCCTCAATCGCAGACCGAGAAAACGTTAAACAGTCATCCATCAGCTGGAAAATTCATCAATACTTACAGTTTTATAAGATTCTAAAGGGGCAGTACTGGTACATCATCAGGAACAAGGTTCAACAACCAACAGTGCTCGTTACAGTGAGACGCCTATTGAAGAGCTGAAACCTAAATTTCAGAATAAACACAGAGGACAATGATCTCAATGATCACGTTGTGATCTCGCACGATGATGCACGTCTGCTCACACTGTCCACACTCTGCAAAAACTTTGCTTTGAGATGTTAAAGCATCGTCTCTATAGTCCTGATCTCGCTCCATCAGACTTTCCCCTGTTTGGTCCCCTGAAAGCAGCCCTATGAGGATGAAGATTCACTTCCGATGAAGAAGCCGTAAACATTTTTTAATGTTGAAATACGAAAACATGCTGACATTGAATAATAAAAAAAAAAAGACGTATTTGTCTTTTCTAAAAGTTAATCAAAGTAAATTCTACAACCGGAGTGCGGATAATTTTTGACTAACTCTGGTATACTGTCAAAAAGAAATTAATAATAACCGGCGACTTTTAAATAATCTTGTTCTGGGAGAAAGTGACTTTGGTCCAAATCTGACGACAGTAAAACTGTAAAACTGTATTGTGCACTAAACTTTTTAACCGATCCGCAGGTCAAATGCGTGCCGGACCTCAGGGAGAGATGCGTACGTATGACGGATCAACTCCGTCTGTTACTCCACGGGCTGTTACTATAGAAACGATACGCATCAGAACAAGCGCATTAATGTAATTGGCACTACTGGCAGAGCGCACGTCACTGTGCGGTTCATGTTAATTAACATTACCATAATGTCGTTTAAGAGATCATGAACATAAAGCGTTATCATCTTATATGCACAGACTGTGTGTGTGTGCGCGTATGTGTGTGTGTGTGTGTCTCCGGCTCCCTCCTGCACTGTACTCATTCTGCCTTTCTGTTCATATTCAATGTAAAACTCCCGAAATGGTGTGAGATAATGCAACTCTTACTTTTCTCTCTCCTCTCTCCGCGTGAGTCATGCGTAAAAGCCACGCGCCACGCTCTAAAAGGACTTTTTTGTTTCGTGCTCTTTTTCTTTTGAGTAAAGAGGCCTCTTTATTAGCCTGTTGCAACGTAATGGTCTTCATTTTGCCCATTGAAAGCGAGCCATTTCAGGAGACGGAGCAGGGAAAAAAAGAAAAAAACAGCAGCACAAAGAGCGCGGGCCGGCGTTCACAAAGCCCTCGGCGGATCGCAGCTCTTAAATGACACCTGAACGGCTGGAGGACGATTCCTCATTAAAGAGCCGCGCGCTCGCTCCTTCAGCTCGCTCCACCTTTCTAATAACGCCGGATTTTAAAGCTAGCGGCCTTTTATTCACAGCCCAAATGAAAGGCAGAGCAGACGACCGAGCCTTTAAGAATTAATCTGTCATACGACCACTCACACACACACACACACACACACACACACACACACAAAGTGTTACACATCCCTCCAAGAGGACAATGCAAAAAATCTTTTGCCTCAATGCACTTTGGAGCTCATGTATATCATAGAAATTAATGCCAGTACATTACTACCTCACACACAAAAAACAACCCAATTACAGCTAATCTGGAAATATTCGGCTTTTTATACGGAGAAAAACGACGGCAGCGAGGAGACGAGGCATGCACGAGGAGGGAAGAGAAATGCACATGATGAGCTGATGAGCAAAGAAAATAAATACACACCGACTGTTAAGTGTTGATTACACGGGACACATACACACAACCGAAAATGTGCACAACAGTTAACTCAACACACCCCTGGTTTAATACGACTATTGCAATAATACAATCCAAACGTTACGTCAGTGTTAGTTATTTACACTTTATTGTTTCCATCGAGCTCAGACAGTTATCCACGCGCAGCTTCACTGTGTCCTGAGATTCCAACTCTGATGAAAAGGTGATGAAAGCAGTATTATTTCAGTGTGTCGAGTTGTTAAATGAATATAATGCAGCATGTGTGTTAGTTTGATGTGCCGCGCGCTAAAGAAAACGAGTCCACGGTGTGAAGGAGAATCTGAATGAGCGCTTGCCTGCAACGCTTACAGACGAACTTTACCTTCATTCGACTCTTCCTTCATCTGCTGTGTGAAAAATTTACTTTTTCACCAACTTCAAAGTGACAAAATTAATAATTAATACAGTGCTATATTTCTTTATTTCATTTTAGCACATAGTGTGTTTACGGCCAGAACACAAACTTCAGCACGACGTAGATTGTAGTTACATCAGACTGACAGGCGGTGGCGCTGGACTTAACGCTGCTCCTCACTCGAGGGCACAAGTTCCAGATCAGAACCGAGTGTGATTGAGACACGGCCCTGTTATAGACAACGCAGAGGTAACGTGACTGCGGATTCACTACTGCGTGGTGCTGTGTGTGTGTTGTGAGCCGTAGTGGGTTGTGTGTCTTGTGAAGGTCTGTAGACGGGTGTGTGTGTTTTGAGTGAATTTTTGTATCAGAACGTGTTGGTGTTACAGAGTGTGTTGTTGTGTATCAGTGTGTTGGAGTGTGTCTGAGTGTATGAGAATGGGTCGGGACGTGTCGAGTGACACTTTTTTGTCTGGGTGTCTCAGGGTAGGTCAGAATGTCTTAATATACGTCAGTGTGTTTTGAGTGTGCTGGAGTGTATGGGTGTGTCTCTGGATGTCTAATGGTCTCTCAGGGTGTGTCAGGTGATGTCTTAATGTGTTTTAGAGTGTTTCGTGTGTGTTGGAGTGGTGTATGGTTTTGTCTCAGGATGTCTCAGAGTGTCTTAATGTGTGTCAGGGTGTGTTAGGATGCGTCAGGGTGTGTTAGTGTGTTGTGAGTGTGTTGGAGCGCATGTGTTTCTCAGGATGTCTCAGGGTCTCTCAGGATGCGTCAGTGTGTCTTAATGTGTTTTACTGTGTTTCGAGTGTGTTGGAGTGTATGGGTTTGTCTCAGGATGTCTCAGTTTGTCTCAGAGTGTCTTAATGTGTGTTAGCGTGTTGCGAGTGTGTTGGAGCGCATGTGTGTCTCAGGATGTCTCAGGATGTCTCAGGGTGTCGGAGTGTATGGGTGTGTCTCAGGATGTCTCAGGGTTTCTCAGGATGTGTCAGGGTGTGTCAGTGTGGCTTAATGTGTTTTAGTGTGTGTGATTTAATGCACTGTACATTAGTGTGACAGTGTGTATAACTGTGTGCATATGTGAAGGGTTCTGTGTGCGTGCGTGTGATTGGTCGTGCTCCTCACCTCTTCTCCCAGGAGTTCATGCCCAGGACGTTGAGGAGGAGCCTGCAGTAGTAGAAGGCGGACTGCGGCCTCTGGGCGGAGGGCTCCGGCTGCTCCATGGCCTTCATGTGGACATCGTTCCCGTGTTTCCCGGCGAAGTCCCACTCCTCCGTGCTTTGCTTCAGGATGGCGTTGATGACATCGTTCTCCTGCTTCTCTGACACGCAGCAAGGGGGTGGAGCCGGGATGTTCAGAGGTGCTCCGGTTCTCTGGAGGCACTCTGGGCTCGAAGAACCCAAATACTGTAGCACCTCGTCCAAAACGTCCTCGCCGTCCTGAAGAGAATCCCAACTCGGAATTATTTCACGGCACCGCCGCTTCGCTAACGGCGCCATCGTCTCCGAAAGCGTCTCCTCCTCCTCCTCTTCTTCTTCTTCCTCCTCCTCCTCTTCTTCTTCTTCCACCTCCTCCTCTTCTTTTTCCACGTCCTTGTTATCCGACAGGTCGTCCTTTTCATCCTGCTCTTCCGAGTCTCGTTCTGCACCGCGCTCTCTGTTGCCCCCTGCAGGACTTGTGTGTAACACCCTGCTCTGAGGAGTGCACTGAGGTGGGGCGTAGAGCACGGCCGAATCCCAGGAGTGCTTACCGGAAATGTCCCTGATGACGAGGCGGACGCAGGCGTCGGGGGCCACGAGGCCGGCGGCCATGTTGTCATCTGAGCGGATCTGGAGACAGGAGAGCAGCGTGGAACCGTTCAGGACGAAGAACTGCAGGTTGGGCGTGTGGAAGAGCTCGGGCGCGAGGTCAGCGCTCTGGCAGTACGGGTTGTCATGGTTCTCGCACACCTGACTGGTGAGAGCGGCCGGACCGCCGGCGCCCAGGGGGAAGTGAGACAGGTGATTCAACAGGTGAGACACCACTGTCCGAGCGGCGATGGAGATCAGACCCTGCTGCATACGGTTCCTCACTGAGACGGGGACAAAAACAAGAAGAAATCCGTGAGAGAAAAGAAAAACTGAGGTAAAGGAAGAGAGGTAATAAGAGAGAATCAGTGAGAGAAGAACAGGGATAAAGGAAGAGAAATGATCCGAGTGAGGCAGAAAGGAAACAAAGAGAGAAAAAGAAAAGTGCTGGAGCTAAGAGAGAGAGGAGAGAGAAAAAGTTATGCAAGAGTCTAGGACAGTAAGAAAGGCAAAGACAAGATTCGTCAGAATGGAGATGAGGAAAGAATAAGGAGTTAATAAGAGAAAGACATGAAGGTAAAAAAGAAAAAAGTTAAAATAGCGGAGACGAGAGAGAGGGCGAGAGAGAACAAAAAAATCGAAAAAAGACAGATGAAAGAACACGGGGGGAAAAGTAATAAAAGGAAGAACTGACAGAGAGACAAAGTGAAAGGCGAGTATGAAGGAGAGATCCAGGAAGATCACAAATAAGTTAGAAACTGTCCTGCTAGCCCCGCCCCCTGAGGACCTGTTAACGGTGGCTAATGACTCAGGTGCGTATCCCAGCATTTAGCTAAAAGATGGTGGATGTAACTGACACTAAACACTCGTCATCTCCATGATTTACACACACACACAGAGTTTTGAGGAAGACTCTAACAGGTTCTGCGTGAGGAACCTGGAGTCTGCATGCCTGGCTCGGGCTCGGCTTCATTACGAGCTGCAGAGCTCCTGCTGTTTACCAGAAACGAGTGCAGGAATTAAAGCAGCATGGGGCAGCGGCGAGAGATACAGGAACACACTCCCGCATCACACCGAGCTGATTCAGTGTCTCACACTCCCCCTGACGAGCACCCCGCTCTCCATTAACCACAGCAAGAGGAGGAGGACGAGGAGGAGGACGAGGTACCTGCAGCGAACAACACTGTGTGTGTCCTCATATTACACTCTCATGTCACAGTAATGACACAGCAGCGTTACGGCAGCAGAGTTCTGCATTCTGATTGGTGTGGATTAGTCCTCTATGAGAGCGGCTCTGAAAGTAGCGCAGGTTCATATTAATGCTGAAGGGTTTATATCGTTTCTATAGCAACAGCTCGTAAACAGGGACGTGTACAGCGCACGCTCCACGTCCGTTTCCTCTGTGGAGATGTTTTTCCGTAGTGTTGGTGGAAGGAAGGAGTCTCCAGTGTCAGCTCTGGAATTTCCTTGGCGATCAATAAAGTATCCATGTAACTATCTGTGTAACAGTCAGCAGCGTTAAAGCCGTTACTATAGCAACCAGGGATGGGTAGCGCACTGCGGCCCTAATTGAAAACATTTTAAACATAACACATGATTGAACGCGAGAGGAGTACGTGAGTGATGTCAGAGTGAATAAAGGGAAGAATATCAATGGGTGAATAAATACCCTCGGCGACCGGCTGCATTTTAGCCGAGCGTTCCGAGTCGGGCGAGTGCAGAGGCTCGGGTTCCTTCAAACCCTCCAGCACCAGGAAGGGGTCAAAGGTCGAACTGCTGAGGTCGGAGAGGTTCAGAGGGAAGTAACGGGGATTACTGAAACTCTGAGTGCCATACACACAGCCGTGCAGCACCTGAAAACACACACACACACACACACACACACACACACACACACACACACACACACACACACAAACTTTAAAAACTTTGTTTGTTTGTATCAGGATTGTTTAACCGATTTGATCAGCCCTGGGAACAAGAAGGTTATATAAACAGTACCTGTGTGCGTGTGTGCGTGTGTGTGTGTGTGTGTGAGAGAGAGAGAGAGAGAGAGAGAGAGAGTGTCAGACCTTATAGATGGCACTGAGGACGGTTCTGTCTGATTTGTCTTTATCTTGTGAGAGAGTCTGAATCGGTTGCAGCAGAGTTTTCGGAGGAAGAGCCATGACCCAGTCCAACAAACACAGCAGGAGGGACACAACCAGCTACACACACACACAAACACACACTTGTTAGTGAGACCTAAAAAATAAAACAGAGATCTTCTACATTACACATCTATTCTATACTAGCTTACAATTTATTAACACTAATACTAATAAATATACATGCATCAGAGTATTAATGTGTAATTTATACAGTAAATGCAATAAACCTTTTTTTTTTCACCTAAAAAAAAAAAAAAAAAATCTCTGACCCTTGACCCTCGAGTTGCAAGGCGACAGTGATAACAACTAAGCCGCCGTGCTGCCCGAATTAAATTAAATTCTAAATTTATTTATATTTATTGTCTATATTTAAAACATAACATTAATATTATTGTGGTGTACTGAAGAAACACCTAGTGATGCAAGTGTGTGTGTGTATACCCTCTTATCCAGCTCATGAGGAGAAGACTCAGTAGTAGGCAGCAGGTAGGTGATGGTCGCTATGAGAATCTGCACACACACACACACACACACACACACACACACACACACACACACACACACCAACTTTTCTTTAGGCTTATATCTCTCGAGCAAAATGAGCTTTTCTGTATAACACTGTAATTTTCCTTTGCATTACCTCTACGACAGTCACTGCACCTGTTCACCACACAGCCTTGTTATGTAATACTCACTGTATTCATGCTCCTGTCTATGGAGCTAAAAATTAACCCCATTCCAGCTATATTAAAACGTCTGCAGGTCTTATCAGCGCTTTCCGTTCAAGGCTACTGTCTCTCCAGTCACCGCTGTGCAGGTGTGAACGCCTTGCATCAGTTAATTTATAACTGCGGTGGGAGCAAAAATAGACGCCCCAAAAGAACAGCAGTGTAGAGTGATTATTTATTTATTTAGTTATTTATTTTTGGGGGCCTGAGGGTGTACCTGGTGCCGAAACAACTCACGTAAGAGCGTAAACCTACGTTTATGTATCTGAGTATCTGCAAAAAAGATTTGGACGGATACTTTCGAAGAAGTGAAAGTTGCTTAAAGAGAATCATTACTGGGGATGAGACGTGGATTCATCACTACGATCCTGCGAGTACGGAACAGAAACATCCTCAATCGCAGACTTTAAAAATTCAACCATCGGCTGGAAAATTCATCAATACAACAATACAGTTTTATAGGATTCTCAAGGGCCAGTACTGGAACATTATCAGGAACAAGGTTCAACAATCAACAGTTAAAGTGAGACGCTTAAAGCCTAAGCTTCAGATCAAACACAGAGAAAAAGGGCGCTATCCAAGGGCGCGGTCATCTTGCATGATGATGCACATCTGCACACTTCTGGCCGCACTGTCGACTCTCTGCAAAAACTTTGTATTGAGGTGTTAAAGCATCGTCCCTATAGTCCTGATCTCGCTGCATCAGACGTTCAACAGTTTAGTCCCCTGAAAGCAGCCCTTAGCATTTCACAGCTCAGCCTAAAACGCTTTTTAATGTTGGAATACGAAAGCTTGTGGACGGACGGAGAAAAGCAAGCAAGGAGGTTACGTCAAAAAAAAATTTGTATTCGTCTTTTATAAAAAAATAATTAACAGATTCTATAGCCAGAATGGAGATTATTTTTGACACATTACTAAAGATCTTTGCTATCAAAGGTGTGTGTCAGTGGTGTCGCAATATCTACCTCAACGATTTTCTTGGGCGTGTCAGGGGGGAACTTCTGCAGATGGTCGACGTAGTTGATGAGGAGATGCAGGATGTCTGAAGCCACCAGCGCAACGGTTTTATTGGGGAACTGAACACATGAAAGAAAACATAAATAATTACTATTAATAAATCGTAACAAGCATGAACCGGTGGACACAGTCAGTGTGAGAGGTTAAAAATAACACCACTAGAGCACAGAGAGTACATTAGCAGGAACGGTCTTTAAAGTTAAATCGTCTGACTGCTGACTGGACAAGATGGTGGTTGTGGGCGGAACTAAATTACCCCCCCCCCCCCCCAACACACCTTCAGAGTCACGCAGATGACGTTTAGAGCGTCTTTGATCTGCGGGTGTCGCGTGCCGTGGACCAGCTCCTCACACAGCCATAAGCCTAGACTGCACAGAGCCACACACCTGAAACACACACACACACACACACACACACACACACACACACACACACACACACACAGAAAGACAAATCAGAAGAAAGAAAGGAAAAAAAAGACAAAATAACAGAAAAAAAGAAACAAACACAATGTGTATATAAAGCTAAAAAAAATACAGAAAGAAAATATGTGTTTGTGTGTGTGTGTGTGTGTGTGTGTGTTAGATACCTGGCAGGGGCAGACGGCTCGTCCCTAGCTGATGTTAAGATGTGTTTAATGATGTGCTCCTGTAACACACACACACACACACACACACACACACACACACACACACACACAATGTTGAAAGTTTGTATTTGTGTAACATCTTCACAACAGATCAATACACATTCCATCTGTTATCAGTGCACTTCCTTTTTCTTTTACACGCGCACACACACACACACACACACACACACAGATGTGATGCAGACAGACAGAGTGATAATAACCTGACACAGTTCAAACAACAGAGCAGCAAAATCTGACACGAGACCCAAAACACAAGACGACACACGCAACCATCTGGAAGAGTGAATGTGTCAGAGCACACACACACACACGCACGCACGCACACACGCACATATATGCATAATGTACATGTATGCATACAGAAAGACTCATCATTCACATCCCAGCTCTGTTTATGATACGCGTGTGCGTTCATGTCCATCATGCATGTGTTTGTGTGTTTGTGGTTGGCATGTGTGCGTGCAGGGTTGTGTGTGTGTGGTGCGGTGGTGACCACAGGCCGCTCATCTGCATGACATTAACTGCTTAAGTCCTATTCATAATACACACTCAGAGAGAGATCGAGAGAGAGAGAGAGAGAGAGAGAGAGAGAGAGAGTGTGTGTACCTTGACATCCTTAAATTTGGTCAGGATGACGTCGGCGGTGGTGGGGTGGAGGGCAGGAAGCTCCTCATACAAGTTCGGAAAACACACCAGAGAACCTAAAAGGATCTGAGCCTCAACCCTCGGGGCCTGAGAGAGAGGGGGAGAGAGGAAGAGAAGTGGAGAAAGAGAGACGAGGAGAAAGACGAGGGGAAGGAGACAGGGGCAGAGAAGATGAGAGAGAGAGATGGGGGAGGGGGAGAGAGAGAGAAATATGGGCAAATATACTTGGGTGGGAAACACTGATGTATGAGTATGAGTATGTATGTGTGTGTGTGTGTGTGTGTGTGTGTGTGTGTGTGTGTGTGTGTGTGTGTGTGTTACATTGAGAGAGGAGCAGGCCGTGACTCTGCTGGCTGCAGCGATGAAGTCGAGGATGAGCATGGTGGCTCCCGGCAGCCCGATAGAGAAGAACCGAGGTGAGCAGTGTTTAATGATGGTGTTCACAATATCCTACACACACCCACACAGATCATATTATTCTCTATACTGCAGTTAATAAGCTTCTACTCAATCACCCAGGCTCTCTCTCTGTCTCACACACACACAC
>JAAGKR010000510.1:0-187951 GCA_011419295.1 Clarias macrocephalus | reverse complement strand
AAGATAAACGAACTCAGATTACATCTCATCTCTTATGTCTTAAGTCATAAAATGGCATAAATTGCATTCATGATGGCTTTTAAAAAGGTCTTAAATTGTTAAAACCTGCAGAAACCATGTTTTGCCACATTATAGAAATTACAATAAAGTAGCATGTTTGAGGCCATATTTTAGTGTTTACTTAATCTCCATTATACCCTGTCTTCATTTTCAGATAATTTTGTATTTTTAATGTTTGAGGATGGATACACAGCAAAGATTTTTTATGTCACTGATGACATAAAAGATGATGACTGAAGATAAACGAACTCAGATTACATCTCATCTCTTATGTCTTAAGTCATAAAATGGCATAAATTGCATTCATGATGGCTTTTAAAAAGGTCTTAAATTGTTAAAACCTGCAGAAACCATGTTTTGCCACATTATAGAAATTACAATAAAGTAGCATGTTTGAGGCCATATTTTAGTGTTTACTTAATCTCCATTATACCCTGTCTTCATTTTCAGATAATTTTGTATTTTTAATGTTTGAGGATGGATACACAGCAAAGATTTTTTATGTCACTGATGACATAAAAGATGATGACTGAAGATAAACGAACTCAGATTACATCTCATCTCTTATGTCTTAAGTCATAAAATGGCATAAATTGCATTCATGATGGCTTTTAAAAAGGTCTTAAATTGTTAAAACCTGCAGAAACCATGTTTTGCCACATTATAGAAATTACAATAAAGTAGCATGTTTGAGGCCATATTTTAGTGTTTACTTAATCTCCATTATACCCTGTCTTCATTTTCAGATAATTTTGTATTTTTAATGTTTGAGGATGGATACACAGCAAAGATTTTTTATGTCACTGATGACATAAAAGATGATGACTGAAGATAAACGAACTCAGATTACATCTCATCTCTTATGTCTTAAGTCATAAAATGGCATAAATTGCATTCATGATGGCTTTTAAAAAGGTCTTAAATTGTTAAAACCTGCAGAAACCATGTTTTGCCACATTATAGAAATTACAATAAAGTAGCATGTTTGAGGCCATATTTTAGTGTTTACTTAATCTCCATTATACCCTGTCTTCATTTTCAGATAATTTTGTATTTTTAATGTTTGAGGATGGATACACAGCAAAGATTTTTTATGTCACTGATGTATTAAACAAAGATGATCAGCCTATTGCTTGCTTAAGAAATCTGAAACTGGGAGAACTAGTATTGGCAAGGTGGTTTGACAACAAGTTGACTACAGTGCCACAGTAAACTATATTGGAACAGAGGCCAAGAAAGTGGATGCCAAGAAGGGCACAAAGAAGGACATTAAAAAAGAGATACAGATGCTCAGAAATTCTATAAGCACTCATCACTGCCTCCAGCAGTTCAGTCCACTTCTGCCCAGCAATGCCTAAATTCTGTAGAGCACGGTGTCACCCAGCAACCAGCCACTCTGTCAACTCCACCTCTCCTGCCATGCTACCAGCCACCAGCTACCCTGTCAACTCCACCTTCCCTTCCATTCTACCAGCCACCAGCCACCCAGTCGTCACCTTGCCTGCCACGTTAACAGCCACCAGCCACCCCCAAGCACGTTATAGTTTGTAATATGTGGTTGGCTTGAAAAGTTTGCCCCCTCACATATACTAATGTGCCACAAACAGGACATTAATATCACCAACCATTCCCATTTTATTAAGGTGTATCCATATAAATGGCCCACCCTGTAGATCTAAGATGGGTTCTGGTTGGTGACATATGCTTAGGAGATGTGCACACGCCTAGTGTTCCTAGTTACAAAACAAATATTTTAGAAAATGGAAGACCTTCACTGTTTATTTCTTGCACAAGTCATGTACATGACTACAGGAAAAGGTCAACAGTAACTTAATAACTCAGCATACAGTGCATGACTTTGAAACCCACTGGAACACAAACAAAGACAACCTAGGCAAGACTCTATTAAAGACAACAGAGAATGACGGTAACCTTGCATTCTCCTTTGAGGATAAATTCTTTCTAAAAACTATGGAAAGAGAGGTTTTCCAAGATGGTTTTGCAAGTTCGGTGGCGACTCGTCCCTTTATGTTTCCAAGGCCAGTTCTTCAGAACAATAGAGATCAAGCTTTAAGCTACCTCTCTTACTTGCGATGTACCCTAGAACGGAAACCAGATATGAAAGAACAGTTCGTAACCTTTATGCTTTAAACAATGATCATGCTGAATGTGTAGCTCTACTTCCATCGTTAAAGAAGTGCTGGTAGTTACTGCTTTCAGAGTCTATCATCCAAAAATAGCTGATCAAATCAGGGTAGTTTTTGATTCCAGCACACAGCATGAAGGTATCTCTCTCAATAACGTACTTGTTACTGGACCAGACCAATAACAGCCTCATTAGTGTTCTGATGCATTTCAGGAAAGAACATGTAGCAGTGATGGCAGACATACCACAAATGTTTGATTGTTTTGTTGTGAGAGGAGATCATTGAGATTACCTAAATTTCTTATGGGACCTTGACAATGACCTTAATATGGACGGGTTCTACACTTAACACGAGTTCTATGTGGATGACACATTAGTTTACTTGTGCTAACAATAGATTTATTAAAGAGAACACAAGCATCCCTCTATGAATCAAACCTGCGGCTATACAAGATTGTATCCAACAATGTACAAGTACTCAAAGCGTTCCCAACTGAAGATCATGCAAGAGACATTAAAGATCTAGATTCCAGTAGAACAAACATGCCTACACCACGCAGCCTTGGTTTGAATTGGGAAACTGAAAATGACGCATTCACTTTTGAAGTATCAGTCAACGACAAACCATTCACATGCCGTGGTGTCCTATCCATAATTAATAGTCTCTTTGATCCTTTTGGTTTTGTGGCTCATCTCACCATACAGGGAAAGGTTCTACTACGAAAGCTGTCTATTGAAAGAACAGACTGGGATGCACCACTGCCACAAAAGAAGTGAGTAGGAATCATGGAGAGATTCACTAAAAGACTTACAACACCTTCACATTCCACGTCTTTACACGCCCAGCTCTATTTCTAAGGCAATTCACAAAGAAATCTGTGTTTTCTCAAATGTGTCAACGAAAGTCATAGGGCCTGTAACCTCTACAGGACAGTAGATGGAAATGGTCAGCATTGGCTTCATCTTGGGAAAAACAAAACTGTCACCAAAACATTTGCCAACCATACCCAGATTAGAGCTTTGTGCGGCAGTCTTAGCAGTGGAGGTTGCAGAACTCATTGTCCTGTAACACTTCCAATGTTACCAGAGTAATTTCTTTGTTTTTTTTTTTAAGAAACAACCACCGAGTTGATTCTGGATTATCTTTGTTTAATTTTTATTTAGTGCTTAAATTGAACTCAAACCATTTTATTAAACTAACAGAAACTTCAAAAACTTAAAGCAGATGGCTTCGGAAATAGATAAAGATAAGATAAATAACAGTCCAGTGTCTTTGGAGTAGAAAAAAAAACAGTACTCCCCCAAACGTTGCAGGTTTAGTCCAGTGTGTAGAAAAACATTGAGTACGCTGAAAAATCAAGTGGTTTTGGAGCAACAATCCAACTCCAACTTTCCTCCTTTTCAGGTCAGCAAACAAAGTCATGAATGGGTAGCTGTTGTGAATACTGTCCTTTTTGAACATTCAAGAAAAAAAGAATAACCTCCTACATGTTAAGATATTAAGGAGTCCTTTAGTTTTGAGCTAAAAATATAAATAAAAAAACTTCTCAATTAGGACTCTGAGATTTTGTGGAAGCTAAAGGTAAAACAACCAAATGTTCCTTTTCCCAAACAAAATCCCCCCTTTCTTCTCTCTAGCAGCTACCTCTATGCCCTGTAGGATTACCACAACCACTCTAGTTATCCAGAAATATAGGAAAATAAACTACTAGTAACTTTGGATCCACCCCCCCTCCCCTCGTGTGAAAAATTTGTCACTTACTGTGACAAATTTTAAGATTTTGTACATAAGTGTCTATTAGAGTAGGATCGGAGTTTAGAGCAATTTGATAATTAACCTGCCCCAATTTTTTTTATAACCTTGCCTGGAGCTTTCCACCTAGGGGACAGTTTAGCCATATACCCATCATCAGCTCTAGATAAGGTGCAAGATACGTCCCCAACAGAGAACTCAATCTTCTTTCTCCGTTGATCATAGTACTTTTTTTGTCAGGCTTGTGATCTCTCCACATTGGCCCTTACCAGATCAAACAATTGATACTGCCGGTCTACAGCATTATAGCTAGGTTGGTCTGGGTCAGGAGGACTATGCACTGCTCTCTCCAAAGGTCCTATGAGCTTACGACCCAGTGCAATTTCTGCAGGTGTGTATCCTGTGCTCTCGTGGCATGCAGAATTTAGTGCAAAACGAAAATCACAAATCCATTGGTCCCATGAATGATGATTCTCCTGCATGTAGAAGACAATCATATTCTTGAGATTACGGTTACCTCGTTCAGTTGGTTTGTGGGTGATCTGGGGTGGTTAGTTTTTTGGATTACATTCCATTGCTTGCAGACCAGTTTGAGGAGGTTGGAATTAAACTGAGTTCCTCTATCTGAAACCAAGAAGGCAGGAGAACCCCATCGTGTGAAGATCTCCTCTACTAGGATCTTTGCAACTGTTGGTGCTTTTGCAGAGCGAAGTGGAAATAATTCCACCCATTTGAAGGAATAGTTCACAACAACCATCAGATACTCATGCTGTTTGGTGCTGGGCGGAAAGGGTCCCATCAGGTCAACTCCCAGCATATATGCAGGCTCAAAAATCATAGTTTTCTGCAATAGACCAGCAGGTTTAGCTGTGGTAGGTTTGTGTTGCTGACATGCCAAACACTCTCTACAATACATCCATACATCCTTCCTTATCTCAGGCCAGAAAGAGAAATCCAACAATCTCATTAAAGTTTTAAAACTTCCAAGGTGACTGCTCAATGGATTGTTGTGTGCATATCTTAAAAACGAGTCTTTAAAAACTGCAGGAACAACAACTTGCAGCTTCTGACCTTTCTTACCATCAGGAACACTTCGGAACAACACATCATTTTCATCAACAAAATGTGTTCTCAAAGGATCATCTTTGTTTTGTTGTTTGCTCTTCACTACCAATTCCTGGATTTCAGCATCAGCTTTCTGAGCTAGTGCAAGCTGAGACAAATTCACTGGAAGATCATCGGTGATGGTGGATGAGTGAATCGCTGTGGTTACCATAATTAAATTTGTCTCTAATTGGTGTTTTCTTGACATGACATCTGGTACAATATTACATTGACCTTTCCTGTAACGAACAATAAAATTAAACCCTTGCAATCGAATTGTCCATCTTTCCAATCTTGAGGAAGGTTTCCGATGATTAAAAGCCCACGTAAGTGCTGCATGGTCAGTTAAAACTACAAAAGATCTACCTTCCAAATCTCTTCACGGCCCATACCACAGCTAAACACTCCTTTTCTGAAGCTGAATAAGCTTGTTCGGCTCCTTTCAACGAATGCATAGGCTATGACACGTTCTTGACTGTTACGATCCAAGTGTGAATTCTGTTTATTCTTTTTCTTTCCTTCCCCCTTGTGTTTTGTTGTATTTTCACTCTACTTCTAGGATTGAGTTGATTGGCTGACTGAGCTGTCAATCATCATTATGACATCAGGACGCTCTGCCAATCCGCTGACATGCTGGTATATTTGAGGCCTTGAATTCGGTGTGTGTGCGTGCCATTGTCAGGGTACCCTGTGCTTCTGTGTGCTTAAATTCTATGTTTGATGTGGTAATTCTTGTTTGTTGAATTTGATTATATTGTTTATTGCTTGGTGTGATTTCAAATATGGACTTCTACTGAACTTAGCTTACAGTGAATGTGTTGGAGTTTGGTCTGGCCTACTACATGGCAGTGCAACCCACATTGTTAGAAAGCATGTTGGTGATTTGTGTTATTTCTACTATTAAATAATCAATTGTTAGTTTAGGTTGAGTGTCATGCCACCCATGTACTTTTGTTTATTATTTTAAGGGAGCCAGTTAGAGCGTCGCATACGCTGAAGATCTCGGGTTCATTTTGTATTTCTTTTGTTAGTTAGCTCAGGGTTTAGTCGTAAGATTTGTTTGTTGTTCTTTTCCTTGTTTTGGGTGACACTCTCTTCTTTGTTTCTTTTCTTTGAATTATAAGTTTCCCAATGTGAGTAAACAACTTTTTTTGAAAGACTCCTGCTCATTTGTCTTCCTTGATCTGTTTCACACCCTGCTGCAATTGTCTCTCTTAAATGTTGCAGTTCTCATCCGATTTAACATCAAGCACGTAACATTGACCATCAAACTCTTGGGTCAATGCTGCTCCTAAACCGTTGTCATTTGCATCTGTTTGAACTTTAAAATCCAACGTGAAATCTGGTACTGCTAAAATTGGAGCTTTGGTAAGATCCTCTTTAATCTCCTCAAATGCTCTCTGACAGTCCTCTGTCCAGTTCCATTTTATACTTTTTTTTTTCTTCAATGCATGTAATGGGGTGGCTTTGGAAGAGAAGTCTTGAATGAACCTGTGATACCAACCATCCATTCCAATAAATCTCTGCACTTCAATAACGCAAGTTGGAACGGGGAAATTTTCCACAGCATTTACCTTTTCAGGGTCGGTTTTAACATCTTCAGCAGATACAATGTGTCCTAGGAATGTCAAAGAAGGTTTGATGAAGTTGCACTTTTTTAAGTTAAGAGAGAGTCCAGCATCATGCAAACAGATGAAGACTTCTCACAAGTGGCTCAGATGAGTGGAAATGTCTGGTGAATAAACCACTATCATCAATGTACACCGTTTAAAACTGATTTTTATGCTTCCTTAGAACATGTTCCATCAGATGCTGGAAAGAAGCTGCAGCATTTGCTTTTCCAACAGCTCTTTGATTTGTCCCTCTATAAACTCATTCTTAGTAGTTGACACACGATATGGCTTTTTCCTTACTGGATGCTCATCCATAGTGATGATCTTGTGTTTCACCAGTGAGGTATGGCCTAAATTCTGAGTGCATACCTTGGGCCACAGTAGCATTAGACTTTGAAGCTGTGCTTTTACATCAGGTGAGGTCTCAGCTTTTTGTGCAACCTGGTGAGTAAGTTTAGCATCTGCATCATCCTGTATGAGATTTTCCTCTAGAGGTAGTGCAAGAAAAGAGTGATTACTGGGTTGTGCTAAGTGGAAGTTAAAAGGAAAGTTTGGTGCTGTGTCTGCATCTGGCAAATAGAATTAGGCAGAATTAAAATCTATTACCATTCGTGACAGCTTTAAAAAAATCCAGTCCCAAAATAACCGGTACTGCCAGGTCAACATCTTGGAGTACGTAGAACTGTACTTCAAATGTCTTTCCTTGAACCTCACAGCTCTCCCTTACTTGACCAACAGCTTTTTGTCGATGTCCATTGGCAAGCATGAAAGTCTGTGTACTTGGAGGCAAACATTTAGCTTGAGAGTTTAACATCTTCCATACCTTTTCTTGTAACAAAGAGTAAGTGCTCCCGGTGTCAATCACTGCCTTGATAATTTTATGGTTAATGATAAATGGTTGAAGTGAACTAAAATTATCTAATCGGTCTACCATCATGAGGTGAGGTCAGGTTTTTCAGAGATTACTCCTTTTTTTCAGATTTTCACCACTTATTTGTGTCCAGTACTTCTTGCTCTCCACTTGAGTCCCCAAACGAACAGCATCATCCACTGTTTTAGCCGTGGCTCTGAGAAGTGATGCTAAGCATGGATTACAGTTCCTAAGAATGGCCTTCACCATCTCGCCTTCAGTCATCCCAGGTTTGCTTCGAAGGCAAATGGCTCTATAATTAAAAGCAGAGTCTCTTACACTTTCATTTGGGCCTTGTTTGCGACTTGCCAATTTCTGAGCGATGACTTCTTGGTCATCTTCACTTAGGAAAAAGAATAAAAACGTTTGCTTAAAAGTTTTCCAGTCAGTAATGTTAACTCTCTCTGCTTTCCACCAGTCCTTGCCTGTGCCTTTTAAAACAACTGATAGTGAAGCCAAGAGTTCATTAGTTAAAGGATGAAAATCAAGGTATTCTTGCACTCTTTCTATAAAGGTAACAGCATCAGAGTTATCAAAGATAGGAAACACTAACTTTACTGGAGGATTGTACTGGGGTACAGAGAAAGGAGATAGTGCACTAGACTGAGCTTGGTGACTGTTTGTGGCTTGTCTTACCGGAGTTTGATAGATAACCGGCTTTCTGGTTGACTCTTCAATGTCTGATGTAGAGACAGTTGGTTGAGAAACTCTCATCCGCTCCTCAATTTGCTTATCTCTGCGCTTTAAACAATGACGGTTTTTCCCATGTCATCCATCTTACTTTTTGTCCCCTCCTTTATTCTATCATTTTCTCTTTGCAACTTATAAAGGACTTTATCTTCAAGAGACCTTAGCATTAACGCGATTTGCGTCTCATTAACTAGCCTACTTACTTGATGTTCAAGGTTGGCTAGATGCTCTTCAATGCAGGTGAGACGTGACTAGTTGCCATCAACTCCATACATGTGGTGACTATCGTCCTTAAAACCTAGAGGTGGTGGTGGTGGTAGGTAGTCAGTAACAGTTGCTTCTTCCCTTTCATCATCTGAATCAAGTTCATTAAAGGTGTCAATAATTTTGTGAACAGGATCTAGTTCTCTTCTCCGAGTAAAAGCTTTAGAAGAAAAACCCTGATCAGGTGCTAGCCCATCACCTTCCATGTTTTTAACAAAGATTAGATAAATTCACCCAGAATGTTTTTTCTGCACTGCTGATTTGGTGATTGTCCCTGTTCAGGCGCCATCTGTAACACTTCCAATATTACCAGAATAATTTCTTTGTTTTTTTAAAGAAACAACCACTGAGCTGATTCTGGGATATCTTTGTTGAATTTTTCTGTAGTGCTTAAATTGAACTCAAACCATTTTAATAAACTAACAGAAACTTAAAAAACTTAAAGCAGTCGGCTTCGGAAACAGATAAAGATAAGATAAATAACAGTCCAGTGTCTTTGGAGTAGAAAAAAAACAGTACTCCCTCAAACGTTGCAGGTTTAGTCCAGTGTGTAGAAAAACATTGAGTACGCTGAAAAATCAAGTGGTTTTGGAGCAACAATCCAACTCGAACTTTTCTCCTTTTCAGGTCAGCAAACAAGGTCATGAATGGGTAGCTGTAGTGAATACTGTTCTTTTTGAACAGTCAAGAAAAAAGAATAACCTCCTACATATTAAGATATTAAGGAGTCCTTTAGTTTGAGCTAAAAAAATAAATAAATAAATAATACTTCTCAATTAAGACTCTGGAAGCTAAAGGTAAAACAACCGCATGTTCCCTCTCCCAAACAAAATCACCCCTTTCTTCTCTCTAGCAGCTACCTCTATACCCTGTATGAAAACTCTCTAGTGCCCTGTAGGATTACCACAAACACTCTAGTTATCCAGATATATAGGAAAATAAATTACTATTAACTTTGGACAAGTTACAGTCCAAGAGATTGATTTCAAACCGGATGCTATTACCTTCTACTGTAATAGCAAAATTGTGCTTGGCCACATCTACAATTAAACTAAATGTTTATATGTCTATATCCACAACATAGTACAGAGAATCAGACAATTTTCAGAACCAGAACAATGGTGATGCATACACACAGAGCACAATCCTGCTGATATTTCTTCTAGATCTATCCATGCAGCAAAGATTGTGGAGTCTAACTGGCTTACAGCTCCAGCATTCTTGAGTAAGCCACAGGAAGATGACTTCATTACGACAGGCAACATTGCACTTGTGAAAATTGGAGTTTGGCTTACTGCTGAATTGTATTTACACATATGGAAACACACAAGGAGAGCAGTACAAAAATGTATTTACTTAATAAGAAAGAAGTCTATTTGACATGACTTAACTTCCAATTAAACAAGCCACTGTTTTTCATTTTTTCAATTTGCAAGTAAATATTGAAAATACAAGTGATTTTCTCTTTTTAATATTTGATTTTATAATAAAAACGAATGAGTGGAAGATACACTGATTGAGTTATGATTTGTGGATTATTTTTAATGTGTTAGGTGACACTTTTTTCCTGCCCTTAATCAAAACCCTCTCAGTGCTCCGAGATTTACACTTTCAGTACTAGGCAGAAATATGAAGATGAATAAATGCATTCACAAGGTTCCCAAATTATTTGATGCCTTATAAAGCTTTAGTTTAAATGTAAACTAAACCTCATGCTAAACACCACCTGGACATCTCCAATAGGATACAAATGGTAACTTTTAAACAATTCATTTCTATAAATTACTGGTAGGGTGGAAAAATATGTAAATAGATATATATGAAAAAGAGAAAAGGGATTTTATGAAATGTTTATCCTTTGGTGAGTCCATAAATGCTCAGACATAGATTAGTATATTGTAATTACATAATTTCTGTTGCAAAGAACAACACGTGAAAGAACATCCATTCACATTGAAGGAAAAGGACCAAAGTGTGGCCGAGAATGGGGTGTGTTTTACCGCACCCTGGCAGCCAAAATGGTCTCAAATGGTGCGATCAAATGATAGGACCAATGAAAAATATGCAGTTGTTTGATGTCCGAACAGACCTTATAAATAATATACAGTACTTGTAATATATAGAATTAATGTGCTGTAATCAACTGTCAAAAACTAAATCTTGTAAGGGAGGAAGCTGAATTTTTTTTTTTTTGTTTTTTTTTAAGTGAATGTTGATCTGGCTATGGCTTTCTTTTTCTATGTGCATTTTTAAATATAATTTTTTTGATGAACAAGGCATTCTGTGATTTTCCTATCCTTCTTTATAAAGCTCACTTATGTTGTCATGTTATATCTGTAATTTGATGTTCTATTTTACAAAAAGGTTATTTATTTATTTGAGTTAAGGTGATCTGTCATGTAATTGAGTGATTGTCAGAAGTTTTCATCTTTGTTTTTCCCCTTTCCCTTGTCACAGCTATTTCCATCATTTTAAAACAGCTCCTTTCTGTACAATAGAACACTTTATATTTCATCATGCCTGACAGCATGAGGGAACAAGCAGCTATTTTTAAATCCATGTGGGTGACTCCACGAAGCAACAGCTAATAAATGCTCACATTACACCAGTCAGTGGAGACACGGAGAGTGGGAGATAAAAATTAAAGAAGAGCCAGAGAAAAGAGAAAGGAGTGAGAGGAACTGACACAGGGTGAAAGACAAACAGAACACATATGATATTCAGACAGCACATACAGAAACCTGACATCTCATTATGGAAGAAGTCCACTCACAATGTCTGTGTACGCTCCTAGGATCACATATCCTTATTGTATTTAAAGCTCTTAGCATACCGCCTTTTACTGTGGCGATATTTAACAGTCATGGACATTTAGAAGGACACTGTCATGAAATATATACAATTATATACCACATACATACATACATACATACATACATACATACAGTATGCCACTCTCTGTTTAATCTAGGTTAATGTGCTAAATATATTTAGACTAGGTGATTGTGAAGTCCAGGTCATCTGATGCAGCACTCCATAGCTGTCCTTCTTGGACAAATAGCACTTACATAATCTAGAGGTGTATTTGAGGTCAATGTTCTATTTGAAACCAAATGATATTCCCACTAAGTGCAAACAAGTTGGGATGCCATGTCGCTGCAAAATGTTTCAAAGTGTGCTCTCAATTTTGAATATGTCACCAGCAAAACATACCTACGTCATCACACCACCATCCTTCAGAGTGGGAACTACACTGTTCGGGTACTTTCTGTTTAACCACTCTCACTCTATGTCTATCAAAGACATGACGGTTTGATCCAAAAATCACACATTTGGACTAATCAGACCAAAGGACAGTTTTCCACTGATCTAATGTGCATTCCTTGTATTTCTTGTCCCAAGCAAGTCTCTTGCTTCTTGTTGTTCAGAAGTAACCGAAGGTTTTTTTTTGCTGCAATTCATCCATAAAGGCCTGACTAATGCCTTCTCTTCTCAACAGTAAATGTTGAAATATGTCCACTGCTTAAACATGTAGCCATTAAGAACGCACGTTTCGAAAAAAGGGATGACGCAAGCTGCCGTGGCAGCGCGCGGGAAGCTGTGAAAATGACGTTCATTACCTGTAGGGGGCAGTTGTGTTTCAAACTGAGGTATTATGTGCCTACTGAAGCCGAAAATGTGTTAATCTCTCTTAGGCGCCCATTGATATCAAGCGACAGATCTCATAATCGTGTGAAGTTCAAACTGTAAATACTGATATGTATTTATTCTTCATTTTCTTCTCTCCTTCAATGATGATTCTTCTTTAACTTTGCTTGTCCATTATTATTATTAGTAGTAGTAGTAGTAGTGCTGTGAATTTATTAGTATTAGTAGTAGTATTATAATAACGCACCCGCAGGTGTGTACAAAAAGACGAAGTACAACAAAGAATACAAAAGTGTATGATAAGTTAGCCTAAAACAATATTGTTTTATTGTGTATATGTGCTTTAAATATACACTAAACAATAAACATGGCCTTTTGCAAAGTGAAAGTGAGTTGCGCGTGTGTAACAAAGTTGGACACGGGATGGTAAGTTTTTAAGATGAGCAACGTTTATTAACAAACACAGATAGCCCGGCAGTTTTGGATAAATGCAGTGGGAGACGGTGGGTGCTAGGTGAAACTTTACTTTCGTGGAGGAAGCAACACAGACAGTTTTTCCTGGACCAACTGTTACATTACCCCCTCCTCCACGACATGCTCCTGAGGGTCGACCCCTCTGCCGTCGTGGTGGTCTACCTCTTCCTCTTGGTGCTGGGCGGTCTGGATGGGTGCGATGGAACTCCTCTAACAGTGGGGTCAAGGATGTCATTTCGAGGTACCCATGACCTCTCCTCAGGACCATAACCCTCCCAGTCCACCAGATACTCCACGCGCCCACCACGGCGGCCGGAATTCAGAATGTCCCATACTTGGTATATGGTCCCTTCGTCCACTATGATCGGAGGAGGCATTTCCTCTTCTGGGCCAGGCTCTGTGGATGAGACAACTGGGTTATGATCGGAGGAGGAGTCGTTTCCTCTGTGCTCTGTGGATGAGATGACAGGGTTATGGTATTTTTTCAGCAAGGAGACATGGAAAGTGGGGTGAATACGATGTTGTGGTGGTAGTTGTAGTTTGTATGTGACCGGGTTTACCTGCTCCAGAACAATGAAAGGGCCAACATACCTGGGGTTGAGCTTCTTACATGATTGAGGCAGGCGCATGTCTCGGGTTGAGAGCCATACCTTGTACCTTGACACCTAGGAGTCGAACGAAACTATGCCATACCCATGAAATGAATTGTGGGCCTTGGTCTGAGACGATATCCTCGTATGCCGAAGTAGCGGAAGACTTGAAGAGGAGTTCAGCTGTCTCCATTGCGGCCCTGAGAGAAATCAGTCGACAACCTTTTGAAAATCTGTCCACGATGACAAGGATGCAGGTATGGCCATCAGAGTCGGGTAGGTCTGTGATGAAATCTACTCCTATGTGTGACCATGGGCGGTGCAGCAGGGGCAGAGGCATGAGTTTACCAGCAGGTAAATGATGAGGACTTTTGGACATGGCACACTCAGCACATCCCGTAACATACCTCCTTACATCCCTCTCCATGTTGGGCCACCAGAAGCAATTCTGTAGAAGCAAGAGAGTGCGCTCGATTCCGGGGTGCTCTGTGCCTAGTGATAAGTGGACGTAGTGAATGAGTGCATTGCGATCTTGTTCCTGTATGAACCAGCGATTTCGGGGAGTGACTAGAAGAGGTTCCGACACTGATCAAGGATGTTCCCACTGGATGGGGTTAACAAAGAGCTTCTCTGGAAGTACTGAAACAGTTTCCTCCTTGGAGATGTTGCTGGAGTGTAACCATGAAAGGGCGTCTGCCTTTGTGTTCTTCGACCCTGGACGATAGGAGATCTTGAAATTAAATCGGGAAAAACATTGCCCACTGTGTTGTCTAGGGTTGAGTCTCTTCGCCTCTTTCAGATACTGCAGGTTTTTATGATCCATTAGGACAAGAAACTGGTGAGTAGCTCCCTCCAACTAATGTCTCCATTCATCCAGAGCCATCTTGATAGCCAGCAGTTCACAGTCTCCAATGTCGTAATTCTTTTCAGTTGGGGTGAATTTTCTGGAAAAGAATGCACATGGATAAAGTGTTGCGGGCCTTCCTTGCTGTTGGAAGAGGATGGCTCCCATGCCGTTAGTAGAGGCGTCCACTTCAACCATGAAGGGGAGCTCAGGGTTGGGATGAGCGAAGATTGGTGCAGAAATAAAGGTCTGTTTTAGTTGCTGGAAAGCATCAGTGGCTTCAGGGGTCCATTTCAGGCCTCTGGGTTTGCCTCGAAGCAGGGAAGTTAACGGACTGGTAGTGATGACTGGTTTGTGATGAATCTTCGGTAAAAACTGGCAAAGCCAAGAAAGCTTTGTAATTATTTGATATTCGTGGGCTGTGGACAGTTAGTAATGGCGGACACTGCATGAAAAGAGGTGTATCTGTACTGGGAAACTCCTGTATACACCACTGATTTTCAAAAGTACCACTGAGCGTATACATCAAATTCCAATTCGGATGTATCTCGCTGAGGAATCCTTCCATGGTACAGCCATTTGTTGCCATGGCAAATAATCCACTCAAGGATTTTGTCAGGAGACGTTTACACCTCAAGCCCCATTTGCATTTTACACCTTTGCACAACTCTGCTCTTCCCTATTGGTTTTTTATCTCTACATTGATTGGTTGTTTTAAAAAACACTCCCAAAACCCTGACATCTATTGGGACATTATCCAGTCACTATGTTTTATTTAGCCAAACCCAAGCCCTCATAACTTAGTGACGTGATTGGTTATTGGGCAGGTATGTACAGTCGTGGCCAAAAGTTTTGAGAATTACATAAATATTGGAAATTGGAAAAGTTGCTGCTTAAATTTTTATAATAGCAATTTGCATATACACCAGAATGTTATGAAGAGTGATCAGATGAATTGCATAGTCCTTCTTTGTCATGAAAATTAACTTAATCCCGAAAAAACTTTCCACTGCATTTTATTGCTGTCATTGAAGGACCTGCTGAGATCATTTCAGTAATCGTCTTGTTAACTCAGATGAGAATGTTGACGAGCACAAGGCTGGAGATCATTATGTCAGGCTGATTGGGTTAGAATGGCAGACTTGAAATGTTTAAAGGAGGGTGATGCTTGAAATCATAGTTCTTTTATTGTTAACCATGGTGACCTGCAAAGAAATGCGTGCAGCCATCATTGCGTTGCATAAAAATGACTTCACAGGCAAGGATATTGTGGCTACTAAGATTGCACCTAAATCAACAATTTATAGGATCATCAAGAACTTCAAGGAAAGAGGTTCAATTCTTGTTAAGAAGGCTTTAGGGCGTCCAAGAAAGTCCAGCAAGCGCTAGGATCGTCTCCTAAAGAGGATTCAGCTGCGGGATCGGAGAGCCACCAGTGCAGAGCTTGCTCAGGAATGGCAGCAGGCAGGTGTGAGCGCATCTGCATGCACAGTGAGGCGAAGTCTTTTGGAAAATGGCCTGGTGTCAAGTAGGGCAGCAAAGAAACCACTTTTCTCCAAAAAAAACATCAGGGACAGATTGATCTTCTGCAAAAAGTATGACGAATGGACTCCTGAGAACTGGGGCAAAGTCATATTCTCAGATGAAGCCTCTTTCCGATTGTTTGGGGCATCTGGAAAAAGGCTTGTCCGGAGAAGAAAAGGTTAGCGCTACCATCAGTCCTGTGTCATGCCAACAGTAAAGCATCCTGAGACGATGTGTGGGGTTCTCTCATCCAAGGGAGTGGGCTCTCTCACAATTTTGCCCAAAAACACAGCCATGAATAAAGAATGGTACCAAAACACCCTCCAACAGCAACTTCTTCCAACAATCCAACAACAGTTTGGTGAAGAGCAATGCATTTTCCAACACGATGGAGCACCGTGCCATAAGGCAAAAGTGAGAACTAAGTGGCTCGGGGACCAAAACGTTGAAATTTTGGGTCCATGGCCTGGAAACTCCCCAGATCTTAATCCCATTGAGAGCTTGTGGTCAATCCTCAAGAGGCGGGTGGACAAACAAAAAACCAATGATTCTGACAAACTCTAAGAAGTGATTATGAAAGAATGAGTTGCTATCAGTCAGGATTTGGCCCAGAAGTTGATTGAGCGCATGCCCAGTCGAATTGCAGAGGTCCTGAAAAAAAATGGCCAACACTGCAAATACTGACTCTTTGCATAAATGTCATGTAATTGTCGATAAAAGTCTTTGAAACGTATGAAGTGCTTGTAATTATATTTCCATACATCACAGAAACAACTGAAACAAAGATCTAAAAGCAGTTTAGCAGCAAACTTTGTGAAAACTAATATTGGTGTCATTCTCAAATCTTTTGGCCACCACTGTAGATAAACCCTTTCCACCCTAGCACACGCACCCCCCCCCCCCCCCACCCAAAGTACTATACATCCTCCACATCCTTTAAAAAATGACAATGGAATTGATTTATTAAAGTCAATGAGATTTTTTCTATTATTAAAATCAAATCAAACACTAATAAATGTACAAAGCAAAGTAAGAATGAGGAAAAAAAACATTAAATATGGAAAACATGAACAAATTTGCATTTATGAAGGTACAATTAAATTGAAAGCAATACTTAAACAAACATGCACCAGTGCTTGTTAGATGTACAAAATAAATGTCCTTTTAGCTCGGTCCCGTTAGATATTACATGCTGACAGCATGGCACACAATGGCATCCTCCTCATCAGACATCAGATCCAGCATCACAGTCTCCCACAGTTCTCTCTCTGAATCTGTTTGAACAACCCTACACCTGGATTCCAGCAACTGCAAAACACACCATACGTTAATCCCTAAAAACACTCAGAAAAGTACCAAACTTAATATATAGATCAATTTGTACACTTAGTTATCTTTGTTTTTAGCCCCTGTCTTAATGGAATCTCTTAGCTGAGACTTTCCTGGCCGAGACAAAGAGTATTTCCTCTGAAATGTCTCATAGTAAGTCCTGTAACACGCTGGATAAAAAAAAATTATAAAAAATCAGAGAAGTTTCCTGGCCGAAACAATTAAAATTATTAGAGGGAAAAAAATAAATGGACATGAAAATAAATATAATAACAATTACTGATTACCCTTTATACACTTAGGGTCTGCATCTGCAAAAGTCATCTTTAATTCCTCCAGCAGATATGTATCAGGATCGTATTTATGTGGGTTGTTTTCTGAATTATGGAGGCTCCTTACAGCTTCCTGTAACATTGAATTAAAAGTGCTTTAATACATACATTTGTAAACAACATTGTATAATTTGCACATAACAAACTGTTAAATAAGCTGGACACCTACAACAATGCAAGTAACAAAAAGTAGATGTGTAGCTAAATGCTTAGGCTAACTTGGAAAGGTATAATTTACTACTGTATTGTCAGCTAACATAGAGCTCAACTTACTGCAATGCAAATGTTATGTGCGCTCTTAACTCTTCTATTTACATGGCTTCACTCTTCCTGCGGTCAACTCTCATCTTGCATTCAAGTCCATCAAGACGCTGGATAACTTCTTTGAGAAGAGCAGTGATTGCAGCTTGCTTCTCCTTCAATCTCTCAAGCTGAAGAAACAAAGGCACACCATGGCCAATCCCCCCACCCAGCTATGATAAGAAGGACAGTACCTCTTTCTGCTAGTCATTGACATACAAAAGGCCTTTACACCTCACAGCCATCACCTCTCACTGCTAGCTGTGAGGACTCCTAGAAAGTTTCACCAATTCCCGTATACATCCACGTACATGAGGTATATTCTTGTTTCACAAAATTTCCTTTTGCATTCTACCTTTCCAAGCACTCTGCCTCAAACATCTGGCAAATTAAAGTTTAGCGGAGATTTCCCATACCATATTTGTCCGGATACGGCTCTTTTCATTTTTTCAAAAAAAATGAGTAGAAGTAGAAGTTCCTAAGCACCTTGGAGGGCAGTCTAAAGTCTCTCAGGCGTCTGAGGTGGTAGAGACGCTGTCGGGCCTTCATTCCCACGGTGTTGGTGTGGCAGGACCATGACAGGTCCTGCGTGATGTGAACACCGAGGTACTTGAAGCTGTCCACTCTCTCCACTGGGCTCTTGTTTATGACGGGGGTCTGGTAGTTCCTCTTCTGCTTTGTGCTGAAGTCCACTATCAACTCCTTTGTCTTGCTGACGTTTAGAAGGAGGTTGTTCGTCTGGCACCAGTTCTCCAGATTTCCAATCTCCTTCAGGTAGGCCCTCTCATCGTTGTCGGTGATCAGGCCCACCACGACGGTGTCATCAGCAAACTTGATGATGGTGGTGGAGTTGGTAGTGGCTACGCAGTCATGTGTGTACAAAGAGTACAGTAGAGGGCTCAGAACACAACCCTGTGGGGCTCCAGTGCTGAGAGTGATGGAGGCTGAGATGTGTCCGCCACTGCCTGTGGTCTCCCAGTTAGGAAATTGGAGATCCACTGACACAGAAATGAGCTGAGTCCCAGGTGCTCCAGCTTGGTGGTGAGTGTGGAGGGAATTATGGTGTTAAATGCTGAGCTGTAGTCGATGAAAAGCATTTTCACGTAATTCCCTCTAGTGTCCAGATGAGTGAGAGCAGTATGGAGTAGATGAGCGATGGCGTCATCTGTAGAGCGGTTTGACCGGTAGGCAAACTGTAGTGGATCCAGTGTGTCTGGCAGTGAGGAGATGATGAAGTCTCTGACCAGCCGTTCAAAGCACTTCATCACCACTGATGTGAGGGCTACAGGTCTATAGTCATTGAGGGAAGCAGGATGGGGTTTCTTCGGAACAGGAACAATGATGGACTCTTTAAAGCATGTGGGGATCACCGACTGAGATAAGGAGATGTTGAATATCTCTGAACACAGGTGCAAGCTGGTCTGCGCAGGCTCTGAGGACTCGACCTGAGATGCCATCTGGTCCTGCTGCTTTCCTAGTGTTCACTCTCCTGAAGGCTCTCCTCACGTCATGCTCGGAGATGATGAACGCGTTTCCGGTACTGGCAGTGACTTCTTGTCTGCAGCCGTTAGCATTGCTAGCATTAGCATTGCTAGCATTAGCATCGCTAGCGTCTTTCGCTGCAGCCTCGAAACGAGCATAAAAAGTGTTCAGCTCATCTGCCAGAGTCATGTCCGCGTTCGTCATACCGGATGTTGGAGCTTTATAATCCGTTATTGTCCTTAGTTCCTGCCACAGGCTCCTAAAGTCACTCTATTGGAGCTGTGACTCTAGTTTCCTCTCGTAGCGCTGCTTCGCCTCCTTCACCGCCTTCCGGACGTTATATGACGCAGCCTTGTACTGGTCCATGTCCCCTGACGCAAGTCCCGCGTTGTAGGCAGCGGTGTGAGATCTCAGAGCGTCGTGGATGGTTTTATCCACCCACGGCTTCTGATTAGGAAACGTTCTGATGGTCGTTTTCTGTACGGTATCATCCGCTAGTTTCCCGATGAATCCCACAACCGCTTCCGTAAACACGCTGACGTCATCAGATCTGTTCCGGAACATGTCCCAGTCTGTGTCATCGAGTGCGTCCTGAAGCGCGGCCACCGATTGGTCCGTCCAGCGCGCGACCTCCCTCTGAACCGGAAGTTCCTGTTTTAGCCTTTGTTTACATTTTGGCATGAGGAAAATGGCGGCGTGCTCAGATTTCCCAAACGGTGGACAAGATTGTGCCTTGTAGCCGTCCTTAACTGAAGTGTAACAGTGGTCCAGTGTCCTTTCGCCCCTGGTCAGGCAGGTGATGTGCTGATACAAGTTTGGCGCTGCACGTTTGAGGTTGGCACTGTTAAAGTCCCCCGCCACAATAAGCGCAGCGTCCCGGTGTTGTGTTTGGTGCTGTGTGAGAGCCTCATGCAGCTCGCATAAGGCAGTGTCCGTGTCCGCTTGTGGCGGAATATAAACGGCGCTGATTATGACCGATGTAAACTCCCAAGGAAGATAAAAATGATGACACTTGATAGTCAATAGTTCCAGGTTGGGCGTGTAGGAGCGTGCGAGAGGAACAACGCTCGCGCTGCTACACCAGCTGTTGTTCACCATTAAACACACGCCTCATCTTCCCCTCGTCTTCCCCGAGTCCCGTGTCCTGTCCATGCGGTGAACCGAGAAGAACTCGGCCGGCTGAATGGCGTGGTCCGGCACCGCTGGGTTCAGCCATGTCTCGGTGAAGCAGAGGAGATTGCAGTCACGAATGTCTCTCTGGAACTTTATCCTGGCCCTGAGGTCATCGAGCTTGTTCTCCAGTGACTGGACGTTGGCGAGCAGGATGCTAGCCAGAGCTCTCAGTCTGTTCCTGACGCCGGCTCGTTCCCTTCGGGGCCGCCGCTTCGCGTCGTGTCCTTTGTTCTCCCTCAGGATCTCACTCGGCCAGCTCGGATCCGGAGTCAAAAACGTCGAATTGTGAGTACATTGTATACCAATAGAAATAAGAGTATCTCTATCGTACCTAATGCACTCAATGGTGGCGAATTAGCCGGATTAAAATTATTGAAAGTTAACTTTAAAAACAAAAACAAGGTAAAATAGGTCGGAGCAGTCGTGACGGCAGCCGACCTCACCGGCGCTATCTTGATCCCATGCAGTGGGATACCTTCTCCTCATCAATTTTCACCCCGTTTTGGTCAATGACATACCCTAGAAATTTGACTGACGACTGGTAGAATGTGCATTTTTCAGCCTTGAGAAATAATCAGAATCAGAATCTCTTGCTTGCACGTACAAGGAATTTGTTTTAGTGACAGAGCTCCAGGACAAAACAAATGACAAGACAAAACAGCACAACACAAAACAGGAAAAAAATAAAATAGAAAATTACAACAAATTGAGTAGGATGGATTTTTTTGGGTTAACATCAAATGGAGTAGGGTGTGAGATACTTACAAATAAGTTAAATAAATATCTGTGGTATTGCACAGTATATTGCACAGTGGTGTTGCACACAATATTGCACATATACTTAATGCACAGTGAGAAGAATGTTTTAGCTGTTCATGAGGTAAATTGCCTGGGGAAAAAAACTGTTCTTGTGCCTGACCGTCCTGGTGTTCGGTGCTCTGTATCGTCAGCCAGACGGCAAAAGTTCAAAGAGAAGGTGGCTTGGGTGTGAGGGGTCCAAAGTGATATTCCAAGCCCTTTTCTTCACTCTGGATATATACAGTTCTTGTACTGTGGGTAGGGGAGTGCCGATAATCCTTTCAGCAGTCCGAACCATCCTTTGTAGTCTTCTGATGTCTGCTTTTGTAGCTAAGCCAAACCAGACAGTTATTGAAGTGCACAGGACGGATTCAATGACGGCTGAGTAGTACTGTGTGAGCAGCTCCTGTGGCAGGTTGAACTTCTTCAGCTGGCGAAGGAAATACAACCTCTGATGGGCCTTTTTAACAACAGAGTCAATGTGAATGTCTCACTTCAGGTCCTGATAGATGGTCGTGCCCATGAACCGGAATGACTCCACTGCTGTCACAATGCTGTTCATGATGTTGAGTGGGGGAAGTGCAGGTGGGTTTCTCCTGAAGTCCATGATCATCTCCACTGTCTTGAGCATGTTCAGCTCCAGGTTGTTGTGACTGCACCAGACAGCCAGCTGCTCGACCTCCCTTCTGTATGCAGACTCATTACCGTCCTGGATGAGGCTGATGATTGTAATGTCATCTGCAAATTTCAGGACCTTGACAGTCTGTAGAGGTGCAGTTATTGGTGTAGAGGCTGAAGAGCAATGGGGAGAGAACACATCCCTGAGGGGCAGCAGTGTTGGTAGTGTGGCTGTTGGACATGAAATCCCCCAGTCTCATTAGCTGCTGCCTGCCTGTCAGAAATCTGGTGATCCAGTGGCAGACAGAGGTAGGAACAGAGAGCTGGATTAGTTTGGTCTGAAGCAGTGCTGGGATGATCGTATTAAATGCTGATGAAAAGTCTATGAACAAGACTCTTGCATAAGCCCCTGGTTTGTCCAGATGTTGAAGGATAAAGTGCAGTCCCATATTGACTGCATCATCCGCAGAGCTGTTTGCTCTATAGGCAAACTGCAGGGGGTCCAATAAGAGACCAATGATGTCCTTCAGGTAGGCCAACACCAGTCTTTCAAATGACTTCATGACCACAGATGTTAGGGCAACTGATCTGTAGTCATTAAGTCCTGTGATTTTAGTTTTTTTTTTTTGGAATGGGGACGATTGTGGAACGTTTAAAGCATGAAGGGACTTTACACAGTTCCAGTAATCTGTTGAAGATCTGTGTGAAGATGGGAGCCAGCTGGTCAGCACAGGATTTCAGACAGGCTTTTGTAATGCCGTCTGGACCTGGAGCCTTCCTTCTCTTTTGTTTCAGGAAGATCTGGCGAACATCATTTTCACAGACCTGGAGTGCAGGGGGGGTGGTCGTCAGAGGTGATAATGGTGGTGTGGAAAGATGATCAGGACAGGAGTGTGAGACTGGGAGTTTCAAATCTACAATAGAACTCATTCAGGTCATCAACCAGTTGTTGATTGCCTACAGAGTTGGGGGATGGCGTCTTGCAGTTAGTGATGGTTTTCAGGCCTTTCCACACTGAAGCAGGGTCGTTTGCAGAAAACTGATTTTCCAGCTTTTTAGAGTAGCTTCTCTTAGCCACTCTGATCACCCTTGTTAGTGTGTTCCTGGCCTGGTTGTACAAGATCCTGTCCCCACTCCTGTAGGCATCCTCTTTGGCCTGACGAAGCTGTCTGAGTTTTGCAGTGAACCATGGTTTGTCATTATTATAAGTTAAAAAAGTCTTGGTAGGAATGCACATATCCTCACAGAAACTGATGTAGGATGTTACCGAATGTGTGAGCTCGTCCAGATTGGTGGCAGCAGCTTCAAAAACACTCCAAGCAGTCGAAACAGGCCTGTAATTCCTGCTCTGCTTCACTGGTCCATCTTTTTACAGTCCTTACTACAGGCTTAGCAGTTTTTGCCTATAGGTCGGGAGAAGATGAACCAGGCAGTGGTCAGAAAGTCCTAAAGCTGCTCTGGGGACTGAAACTTACGGAGACGTTGGAGTACCTTCGTGATGTGTATATAGTGTTCCGCCTCAGATTTCAAACTGATGGAGGAAGTCTCGGAGTATCTCGTGCATGAAGTCTTGGAAGATGGCGGGGGCATTGACAAGGCCATAGGGCATCACCAGATATTCATAATGCCCGGTAGGTGTTATGAAGGCCATCTTCCATTTGTCTTCTTTTCGTATATGGATAAGGTTGTATGCACTGCTAAGATCTAATTTTGTGAAAAGGATGGCTTCTCTGAGACATTTCAAAATGGATGGGACCAGGGGTAATGGGTAAAAAAATTTGGCGTTGAGGGTATGAAAGTCAATACAGGACCTGAGCCCGCCATCTTTCTTTGCCACGAAAAAGAAACTGGATGCTGCAGGGGAAGTTGACGGGCGGATGAAGCCTTGTTGGAGAGCCTCCGTGATGGATTCCTCCATGGCCTTTCTTTCTGGGATGGAGAGTGGATAGATTTATCCTCATGGTAGTGGGTCACCTGGAATGAGATTTATTGCACAGTCCCATGGACAATGAGGTGGCACTTGGGTTGCTCTCCTGGGGCAGAACACGTCCCTGAAAGTGGAGTATTGCAGGGGCACTTCCACGGACTGCTTTTCCCTAGGGCTTTCAATGGAAGTGGAATGCAGTTTCAAGACATGGGGAAACAATCAGACGAGCATGCCTTTCCCCACTTGAGTACTTCTCCTGTAGCCCAAGAAAGAATGGGGTCGTGCTTCAATTTAACCAGGGGCGTCCTAGGACCACATCTGCCATGTGGTCCTCCAGAGCCAAAAAGGTGATCTCCTCCTGATGGAGTAGACCCACCTGGAGTGTAACAGGACCAGCGAATGAACGGACAGATTTACTGGACAGGGGCTTTCCGGTTATTGATTGGACTTGGAGGATTTGTTCCATTGGGGTGGTCTTGATCCTGAGGTGCCTACACAGGCTGCCACAGATGAAGTTCCCGGCTGACCCAGAGTCGAGGAGTGCTGCCACTGGAACGTGAAGATGGGCGGCAGTAAGATTTATAGGCGTGGTGAGGGATTGTATTTTTTCAATATTATAAGACCAAATACTCACCACTAGATGAGGAGGATGGGTGGGGCACTCAAGTCTACGGTGTCCCCCGTTACCGTAGTACAGGCAGAGACTCTGGATCAGCCTTGTCTGTCGATCGGCCGGTGAGATTCGTCCCCTGTCCAGCTGCATGGTTTCCTGTACAATTTCAGGGTTACCAGGCATAATTGGTGGACCTTGAGGTAGGTCTGTGGGATTCCGGGTGCTGAATTGGCAGGACGCTAGACATGCTGAACAGCAGATGGAGAGTTGTATGAATTGCTCTAGTCCCAGAGTGTCGTCCTGGGTCGCAAGCATAATTCACAGATTTGGGTTGAGCCCCTGACGATATGTTGTGATGAGAGCTTACTCATTCCAGCCACTGGAGGCAGCTAGCGTACGGAAACGGAGAGAATAATCTTGTACAGGTTGTTTTTTTTGCTTAAGATCATAAAATTGTAAAAATTTTACATAAAATTGCAGACCCCTTGCTGTCCGTCCGTTCAAATACCTCCCTGAAATGGTAGACAAAAAGGTCATAAGAAGTGGTTAGTAGTCCTGCCTGCGACCAAATCAACTCACTGTAGCGCCGGACCAGACAACAGGAAAATTATATAGGCAAATGTGAGTCAACATTGGAGTAAAAATCCCATGCAATTCTCTCCCGAAACATAGAACGGCGCCGGTAGCGGCATGGGGCTAGCTGCTGGGGGCGCCGAAGAAGAGCCTGTAGTGCCGGTGGATGGCGGCGATAATGTTGTCAATACCTGGCTTAACTGCTCCACCAGCGCGCAGATGGGATCGGGTTTGCTCATCTTGTTGTGGTTAAGGTCTGGGCTTCTGTAACAAAGTCAGACTTACCCAGGATGGCAAAAGAAAAACTTGAGCACATGGGGAAAGTGACAGCGTGGGAAAAAACAGGCTGACAGGTGTGGATCATGACACCAACACTGCCTGCATTTGTAAAAATAATAAAAATAAAAAATCCTCTTGACATGAGATGGAAAGTAAGTAAGGCATACAATGGTTAAAATACTGCATATTCATACAGTATTTGGGAGCAATAGTTTATTCAAGCACTTATCAGAGGTGCTAGAGCATTGAACATTTTCTGACCACAAAACCTTTTTAACTCATATATTTTAGACATCCATTAGACATTTTAGACACATCCATTCACATACCCGTTAAAACAAACTGCTGTATCACAGATGCAACCATTTCACTGTGCTCATTTAGTACAAAGTTTATAAATGGGAGCATTGGCTCCCAATAGTTAATAGCATTAATCGGGAATATTATGATCATAAAACAGCAACTACAGTATTTTACAGTAAATCCATTTTATGTATGAACAGGATCAAACAGTCACAAATATTATTCATTGTTCAAAAGATTCATAAGATTGAAATGCAGCAATGTACATGGCACACTCAAAGGACTGGGATGCATCCTTTGAATGTACAGCCTCTTATTATTGTAAAATTGTCCATTGTTGAGGGGGATTCCCAGACTTGGGACATACCACTGAAGTGGTCAGAAAGAGGTATTCTACGGTCCTCCCAGTCATTGTTGACAGCCCTAAAAACCGAAAAAAAAATCATGCTGAATACGTTAATTGAACATCACCTGCAATAACAATCGAACATACACCCAGTGTATGTATAAATTTTGTAAAAAATGTTGGCATTTGGCCTCAAATGAAACACTCAATATGCCAGTGAGATCAAAAGAAACTTAAGGATTGCCTTTAATACTTGATTGAAAATTCTTTGCAGTCAACAACTACCTGAAGTCTGAAACCCATGGACATGACCGATGCTGAGATGCTTTGCCAGACTTGTGGGCCTTCTTGCTTTCAGTCTTTGTTCTTCCTTTAGTGAAAAGCATGATCTACTTTTATTTACTTGCTTAGTCATGCTACACCTGGCCATGCAACTACTTGTCAGACATTTTTTCCCATTATTTATGAGCCACAACCCAACTTTTGTGACAGTTTTAAATGAATTCAAACATCTAACCTAACAGTTGCTGTAAGATCACAGCTACTTTTCATGCAGCTGCATACAGTCAGAGCACACTGAAACGCTGAAGTGTCATTTCCTTCCCAATTACAGATTTTTTGTTTTTAATTATCACAAGTGCTATCAATTTACCAGTAACTTTTGGTGGCACTGAATATAATTTAACTGTCCAATAAATACTTGCAATAGCCATATTTATTTGAAGGTGGCTCATTTCAGAATCATAATTTTTTAATGCACTTTAGTAGCAGATTCTCCATTTTTGACAGACCACATTTATGACCTTTCTCACCTGCTATTATCATTACTTTGCCAAGAATTAAAAGGTAGGGAAGATTTGACAGAATGTTTAGGAACATGAACATCATGTACACAAATTTTCCACAGAAGTTCACAATTCACTTGAGAACTCCTGAGTTTTAGGCACTTTGTACAGAGGTGGACACCCTGGCTTCAGAAAGTATAAGTCCTGGCAATTTGTTCCATCAATTAACTAAAGCAGCTGATTGTAATTAACATAACTCTTCAGCCAGACCTGAACTAACTGGTGACATCAGCTGTTCTGTGCACAGACAGAACTAATACATGGCACATGCTGTCTTAATACTTTTGGCCACCACTGTGTATCTCTCTCTCTCTCTTTCTCTCTCTCTCTCTCGCATGTGTGTGTAACAAACATCAGTCTGCGTCTCATGCTCACTAGTCCCACTTTAACTAAACTTGCCCTCCGTCATCACGGTGAAGCACTTTCTCCTGCAGGTCTGTTCTGTCTTCGGCCCACTTCCCTGGGTCACGTGATTGACGAACGGATTCCGTTCTGGCTCGATTGCTTTTCCTGTATTGAATTTCTACTTGATTTTCGAAGCTTGAATTTCACAGCTTGAAATGGACTGTTTTCGTCTGACATTCAGAGCGCTTAAATTTAAAGATGTTGCTTTTAAAAGTCAAATATTTCAGTTCAATAAATTCAGTAGTATTTAAATTTCAAAATTACCAATTCAACAGTAATTAAATTTCAAAACGTATTTTTCAAAGGCTGATATAATTCAAATAATTATGATGCTAATTTGCTTCCATAGCGAACGCCCTGAGAGGATATTAGTTTTTGTTTCAGTTTCCAGAGCCCCGTCTGTTCTCACGTAGACAGCGAAGCTCTGTTTATTTTGTGTTTTAAGTTTTCTTTATTTCCTTTAAGTTACTTAATTAATTATCCCATGCCATCTCCAAACGGGAAGGTCTTCCCGTGCGTATCATAAGCACTCTCACACACTCCTATTTCGTTAACCCCCTGTAAAGCCTGCGTAAGGGCTTTTATCATTAAAAACATCTC
Organism: Clarias macrocephalus; assembly: GCA_011419295.1. Taxonomy (NCBI): domain Eukaryota; kingdom Metazoa; phylum Chordata; class Actinopteri; order Siluriformes; family Clariidae; genus Clarias; species Clarias macrocephalus. The sequence continues at coordinate 160,408 of JAAGKR010000510.1, read as the reverse complement.
GTGGTGCGGCGCTCTATACTGCACCACATAACATAGACCTGTTTTACATAAGAAAAAAAATCATTTCACGCACAAAAAATATATATATATATAAAAAGTTTCTCACTGCATGTATCATAAAATAATAAATAAATTTTTTAAATGAAAATGCACAAACTTGTCCTTAAGGTCAATAACACCAATGTAGGATTACAAATTTCTAAAATGTTAAATATAGGTTCCAACAAAAAGGTATATAAACTGAAAAGTTATGTACATTGGGTTTTGCATTTTGAGGTAAAGATTATGACATTCTAAGGACATCAAGTCTACCAAGAGCAGCCCCTCCCAGCTGTCTCTGGGCATGGCCACAGGCTAGAGTCTCTCCTGGATATCTGTCGGTTGGGCAGCTTTCCCGGCTCTTTCCTCTCTTATGTGAAGACGGGCTCTGTGAGGAAGTGAAGGCGCCGCGGGAGCTTGAGTATTTCTTTTTTCGCTCTGTCCTTCCCGCAGAGATCAAGGGGCAGCATTCTGGTCTTGCCTTTAAAGTCTCTGGGACACGTTACATCGCTCCACTCGCGTGCCACTCTCCTTAAAATCCACCCCGTGACACTTTGCTCTGCTTACGGACCCCGGACTAAACTCCGCGCTTCGCTTTTATAAAGCACAAGGTCCATTAATGTTAATTATCGCCAACTGGCTCGACCTGGTGGCCCTGCCCCCTTCGTGCACCTGCAGAGGGAGTCTACGGAGTGAGCGAGGAGCAATAACAGATTTAGGTGCATCACTGACGCATGCCGTGACACTGTATTGATTATCACGCAATATAAATCTCTCCAAAACAAATAAAATGAACTGCTAAAACATACAATGTTTTCTATGATATACAACAAGTAAAAGAAAATCTAAAATTACCAAATTAGTCCACAGAACATATTACAAAGTAAAGTAAGGAAAACGTTGCTCAGCCACACGGACTTCAACAAAGAATAATCATCACATTTTCAGCATGCATTAACTAAAAATAATGCCACATCTCTTTCTGCAATGTTTTAACAATAAAATAATTTCAAATAATGTGGATGGTTAACACAAATAGCATAATTATTCAGATTACTCATGAGCACAATTTTCCATCTTACCTTCTCATAAGAAAAACAAACCTAAAGCTAATTAAAGAACAAATTAAAGAATGGCTCCATCACACAATGACCCACAGAATAGCACAGCTTTCTTTAGCATGTGGAAGCCAATATTACAATGGAAAAGGGCGTTTGTTCAAGTTCTACCTATTCTATTATGAAGTTAATAAATGTGCATTCACTCTGCTTATAATATGTATCTTTGTGTGTTCCCTTTCAAAAGCTACACTCAATGCTGCGACGCTATGGGAACATCACTTTGTTCTCCGTTTGTGAGGACTGTCTAGTATTTTAAATGGGGAGACAATGCTCAAAGCGTTCTCCACCATTTATGTAGGGTTTCAGCTCTGAATCGAATCTTTAAGGATTCGAGTTAATTTTGTTAAACTTAATTAAAATATATAGAGTACACTTTATCAACTACCCGTCCAGCGTTTAGTATGATTTAGTGTATCTTACCAATTCTGTTTATCCCGCGGCCGACAACGATAATACAAAATCTGGTATTTACCTAATTATGAGCAAGGTAATGTACGCCTGGGCAAATGTTTAAACTTTAAAATACATGACCAAGACAACAATTCTTTATAAAGAAACAATTTATTTGAATTAATCTACACTACATGAAACTACGCTACTTGAACACACGCACGCGCACGCACACACACACACACAAATATACCAACAGTTTGTAGGATGAAAATTAATGAAGTTCATCTAGTACTGTTTACTAGACCGAAGCAAGTCACAAGAGCAGAGTCTTGGGTTTAATCGTACAGTTATAGTTATGAAATGAGCACTAATTTTCAGCAAGGTATGCAGCTTTGTTTGTTTACTTGCGTTACATTTCTTTCTCATCCTGTGGTTCGCCTTCAGCGAAGGGAATCAGGGCATTGCTGATTGGTTGGTGCGCAATCGTTTTTTGGGAAAGCTCTTCGGTGAGGCATTGGTTCCCTGATTACTGTTGGTGGCGCTCTGGAACTTCTTCTGATGGTTACTTCGTTGCAGGACTTTGGAGTTCTGGCACAAAGTCTCATTGAGTTCTTAAAGGGCGGATGACGCCGGCAAAGGCGGCGTAACGCCCACAACAGCGAAAGCCAGAGCTGCTTGGAAGTGTTGTAGGAGTGACTCTTTGCCGTGTTTGCTTGCTGGGTTACCTTAGGGTTTTGACCCTTCGGTGTTCCCACTGGTGATTGGTCCATTCAGAGGTGGTTGTGGGGCTTAGCCATGCCTCATGTGGTGCCCCCTTTTGTTTTGGCTGTCACATGGGGCGCATCCAGTTGGAGTTTTAATACCTTTTATAAAGTAATTTTGCATGCATCATGCTAACATCCTGTATCTTACAGACTCATTCATACCTTTATCTCATGAACAAGGGTTTATAAATGCTAATTACATCTTTTGGATTATGCAAAATAATAAAACATAACACACAGACATAAAATATACTCATTGAATATATGTACAGATCTGGTGTACAGATTTGAGAAAAGTGATCTCGTGAGCTGATGCAGCAGCACACAGGAAGCTATGAAAATGACATTCCTAACCTGTAGAGGGCAGTCGTGTTTCAATCTGTCGTATTGTGTGTCTATTGAAGCCGGAAATGTGTTAATACTTCTTCGGCACCCGTTGACAGCAAGCGACAGAGCTCATAAACGTGTCGAGCTTAAACTGTAAATACTGATATGTATTTATTCTTCATTTTCTTCTCTCCTTCAATGATGATTCTTCTTTGATTACGCTTTCTCCATTCAGTATTATTATAATTATTATTATTATTATTATTAGTTCTAGTAGAAGTGCTGTAAATTTATTATTATTATTATTGTAACGCACCCCGGTGTGTGCAAAAAAGATGAAATACAATAAAGATTACAAAAGTGTATGATACATTAGCCTAAAACAATATTGTTTTATTGTGTCTATGTGCTTTAAATATACACTAAACAATAAACACTGCCTTTTGCAAAGTGAAAGTGAGTTGTGCGTGCGTGCATTTTGATCAAAAGGCTGATAAACATGCATGAGCAGATTTATCGATAAAACTGCAGACATACTTCCCCCAGAAATGCAAAAAACACAGAAATATATGCTACTCGCTGAATACAATGTGACAGCACACAGAATCCCTGGCCTTTGACCTAATAGTAGTAGTAGTACATGCTGGGTTTCTATAAACACATTGTTGGGTTGTTTATGCTGGGTCTCAATTCTGTGTTATTTCGGGTTCTTTAATCACACTGTTGGGATGCTTTTGCTATGAATACTAAAAGTGCTACATGATTAAACTCAATGCAAAAAAAAATGGAAAAAGAATTGTCTCTTTTTCCTCCCTAGACCTTTTGTCTGAATCACAATGAACGGAAGCTCAACACATCTTCTTTCCTTGTTTGAATCTGTAATATTTAAGTGAAATATATTTCGCGTATAGGCCTAAATATTAATTTTTAGTCATGAACAGGTAAATTATGTTTTATCTAGAAGCACTAGTTTCAAAACCCAATGTTTTCTGAGATATGAAAAGTCTGCAGTGGTTAAAACAGCGGATTAATTTCAGTTGGGATATTTTTAACAGGCAATCTACTGTATTTACATTATGTGAAGTTGTGTACATTTTGGGACTTTGATTCTATCTATAAAATAAAATTAAATATGTCAACCAAGCAAGAGTGTTAATTTAACCACTGGTTGGGTCAAATAAAATAACCTAGCACCTAAACATTTAACCCAGCAGTTTTTAGAGTGGAACATAAAAAAATATTCCATTTGTAAAATAGCATTAAAAAAAATCATAGGTTGTGTACAGAGTGATTAAAAACTATACAACAAAGGTTACGGTAAATAAATTCTCAGACTTCCATTTCAGGGATTCAAAAACATTAACAATGTTAGAATCCGTAGAAGCTCAGTGGTCCGCACACAACCTCTCGCAGGGGAGCCTTGAAACACGCATCTCGGTTTATTCATACAGATGTAGCTGTTATTCAGTACATGAAAATTTACGCTGACAAAGAACATGGCGTGCAACGAATTGCGGCCTTTTGCAGGAGAAAGCGTGCATTCTTAATGGCCACATCTGTATATAGAATTTTGCCCTACTGGCACACTTTAAAGATTGTTTAAAATAGTGTCTCTGCCATATGCCTCTTTGTTCATTGAAAGGTGTGGAAACATGGGACATCCTGTGTCCTGTGGTCAATAAGTTAGTCAGAGTGTGACCTGGTGGTTTCCCCCCCACTCAGGGTGAAGCTGTAAAACTGTCTGCTTTGTTTACTGGATTGCCGATTTACACCATTATAGTCGAGGTCAACTAGACCTTTTATGGCTCCAGGTGCAGCAGACTTCCTTTCCCAAGCTTGGTTAAGTTTCCTGGTTCTTCATGTTAGATAAAAAAAAGATTATCGGGATGGTGCCATGGCTGGGAGAGGGGTTCTGGAATGTGATCAAGTGTTTGCTCTTTTGGGGGGCTTGTTCATCCCTACAAGAGTATCTCATGAATGGCCAAAGAATTAAAGTAAACATGTGAACAATGAGTGTAACATTTGAAATACAGTGTATCTCAAAAAATCAGTGTAACTTGTAAAAATTAATCAGTGTAAAAATTAAGTGTTTTTTCCCCATTATATATATATATATATATATATATATATATATATATATATATATATATATATATATATATATAAACATAAAAAACATACCATTACACATGAAAGACATACACTTACAAAGGAGAAAAGATATTCATACCCAGGAAAAAAACATACTATTACACAGGGGAAAAAATACAACCAGGATGGATCCAAGATGGCTGCTGAGTAAGTTCCGCTTTTGTTGAGCTTAAAAACTATTAAAGATGGAACAGTTTAACGGCTTGTTTCCCCAGACGTTTTGCAGTTCTATGTTCAGAATATAGACCTGACCAAACATCACTCCTAAATCTGTTGCATAGTGACACAGGGCCTCAAGTACTACAGCACCCTCAACAGCTTGTTTACGCTCCTCCAGTAGTTCCAAAAGGCCAGCCACAGCAGAGCTCTGGTTAAAGAGAACTGGAGGATTTAGTAAAGACAAAGATAAATTAACTTTAATCTGGTTGTGATAAAAAATAAAAGATATTAATAAGTCTATGTACCATCACAATGTATAAAATACTGTTTTGGGAAATCAGGAATGTAAATAAACTTTGTTTGTGTTAGTCACTGTCTGTCTCTATTAACGTCTGCATTAAATTAACTGGGAATTTACTTGATGTGGTTTTCAACAAAAAAATAGTAAAAATAAATTTAATATTTATCCAAATTTGTTTAAATAAGCTTAATGTTGTTTGAAACTAGCTGCACTTTTTTTAATTGTGTGAAGGTTAACCACATTTCCAATTAAATATTACCCCAATCTCAGATTTTACAGTGTGTATTCAGAGTCACAGGGGGCCTGGAGCCTATCCCAGGAGATTAGGGCACAAGGTGGGGCACCCTGGACAGGGTGCAAATCCATTGTGTTACTGTGTGCTTTACAATGTCAGACAACATTCAAATGCAAATAATTCACCCTTTCCCACTTTAAGCCAACTCAAGTCATCTCCTGGGGCAAGGATTACTTTCAACCCTCTGGGGTTTGAGGCCTTTCTGAAGACTTGCAGTGCTTCAGGCCTCTTCTTAAATGTGTGTGAATTTCAAATCTTTGCATAATTTTACTTATTTACATAGAGCACAAAATGGGCTTTCATAATGTTACTAATGTGAATACGTTAAATTTATATGCGACTTTGATTTTTACATAAGTTTAAAACTATAGCAGAAAAACTGTGAAAATGGAAAATAAACAAACCTCAGAGAACTGAGTGCATGAAAGTCTTGGGTGTGTACCCATAGCAAAACAACTAAATTATAACAATTTTATTTGGGGTAAAGTGATTGATTTGCATTACTTTTTTTCAGCAGAGCCTCTGTTGAATAATTTACTTCATGAATATGTAAGACCTATTGGCACCTGGCTATTTATGTCTCAGCTGTTCACACCTATACATTGAGATTCCTCACACATCGGCGCACTCCACCACATCAAAAAAGTCAGCATTTATTAAGCGAGTATATGTTTGTGCTCTAGTGTTTTTTTTTTTTTTTTGCGCAATCTGAGTATACTGAGACTGAAATGAAGCTAATTGGCGCAGACAGGCAACGCTTATTACACAAGTATATAGTTGCGTTTGGTTGCATTTATGCAGTATTATTATTGATGTTTATTTTACTTTGCAAAAGGCAGCATCTATTTAGCGAGTATTTATCCACCACTATACTACCACTGATCCCACACTTCGTCCACTCCGCAAAAGTCGCCAGCCCCTGTGACTGAAACAAACCTGCGCACATCGCACCAACGTCAGCAGCCCCACCTCAATTACAACACACTCAGTTCACAAAGAGCGACAACTCCCGCAAAAAAGACTAAACGCAAAATCAACATCAGTATCCAAAAAAACAACATAGATATATATCTTTTTTCTACATTCAAGCCCTTGTTGTCACTCCGCCCCCCCCCCCACACAGTTCGTCAATGAGCAATTACTTACACCTGAACAGAGTCGTTTACATAAATTAATGATCAATAGCTCACGATACATTTATTTAAACAATTTATTCATACATATCTACCTGTTTTACATGGAAATTTACAGGGTTGTCACTGAACGATTTACCTAGACAAAGAGCGATATAAGAACAGTGGCAGCTGGCACACATAAAAATACATGCAGAATTATTTTTTTTATAGTCTAAGTAAAATGTTTTTCTAAACTTGAGCTATTGTTGTTTACATACAATATTTGTTCATTTAAATGTAATATAAATGAGGTTTGGGATCTGGGATGTTGAGCCGGCATGGTGATCCTCCTCTTTAATTTCCTATGTAATCTAATCAGCGCTCAACCACATGCATAAAGGTTTCCAGAGCACACCTGCAGAAGTAGACTAATGATTATGAATGCGTCAGTGAAAAAACAGCAAGGAGACTGACTCTGACCATTTTAATAATTTATTAATAAATTAGTGATTATTTGTTTTCGACTGTAGTGATGAAGGAAATCATGTCATATCTATTATGTGGTGCGGTATAGAAAGCCACCCCACAAGATGTTATAATATTATAAAAGCCCTAACGCAGGGCTTTAAAGGGGGTCAATGAAATAGGAGTTTGGGAGAGTGCTTATGATATGCACAGCAAGACTCTTATCTCTTCTTAGCGTGATGTCATTAAATAATGAACAAAAAAAGGAAAGAAAAAAAAACTGAAAGCACAAAATAAACAGAGCTCCACCATCTACGCGAGAACGGATGGGGCTCTGGAAACAAAAACAAGAACTTATATCATCTCGGGCCTATGCCATTACCGAGGATTATTATTATCATTATAAGTTAAATTAAAATTTTGTTTGCGCCCCCCCAAATTTTTTTTGCACCAGCCACCACTGATCAGGACCCTTAAATAAACACGCCGCCAGATGTGGGGCATTCAGGCTGATTGCCTTACGGCGGCGTCGCCTGGCAACCACGTTTCTACCTGGCCGCACCTCTGGCTGTTCAGAATTCTTTGGGGTAGCAGCCAGCGAATCTGCCCATTCTGAATAGTGCAGGTTATTTATGCGTGATTCTGACCCTCGTGAGAACCGCTTCGTTACAATATCATGATCTCTGCAGCAGTGGATTCACCTTCATGTTTCATACGAAATTACATAATCTGAAATTCCCTTTTCCCGTTAGTTTATGTAAAAGCAGACATTTTGCTTTCTATAAATATACATTTTGATGTCTGTGAGGAAAGTATACACAGAGTCGAACTGGTTATGACAGGTGGTTCGGGCGGATGTTATTGCCGTGGGCATAAATGGCAGGCATAGGCGCAGAGAGGTTGTATCAACATAAAGTCTTTAATAGTGCACAAAACAAACTAACAAAACATAGGGCTCTAGACAAACACACACAAACCTAGGCTCTATTGACTCTTACAGATATACGGGCTTCTTTTAACATACACTATACAGACTTTTCTAGACATGTACAGACTTTTCTAGACATGTACAGCCCCGTTAAGCATTTTAGACCCATTAAGCATTAGAGACCTATTACGCATTAACCCTTTGGGACTGACATAGAGGCTTTAGGACTGGACGGGATAGGGCGACTGGAGACTGGACAGGACAGGGCGACTGGAGACTGGACGGGACAGGGCAACTAGAGACTGGACGGGACAGGGCGACTAGAGACTGGCTAAGGGAGCACGCAGGAGGCTAGGGGAGCAAACAGGAGGCTAACAGAACACACAGGAGGCTAGAGGAGCACACAGGAGGCTAACAGAACACACAGGAGGCTAGGGGAGCACACAGGAGGTTAAGGGAATACATTGAAGGCTAACAGAACACACTGGATGTTAAGGGAATACATTGAAGGCTAGGGGAGCACACTGGAGGTTAAGGGAGCACACTGGAGGCTAGGGGAGCACGCAGGAAGCTAGGGGAGCACGCAGGAGGCTAGGGGAGCACACAGGAGGCTAACAGAACACACAGGAGGCTAGGGGAGCACACATGAGGTTAAGGGAATACATTGAAGGCTAACAGAACACACTGGATGTTAAGGGAATACATTGAAGGCTAACAGAGCACACTGGAGGTTAAGGGAGCACACTGGTGGCTAGGGGAGCACACTGGAGGCTAGGGGAACACACTGGTGGCTAGGGGAGCAGACAGGAGGCTAGGGGAGCACACAGGAGGCTAGGGGAGCACACAGGAGACTAGGGGAGCACACAGGAGGCTAACAGAACACACAGGAGGCTAGGGGAGCACACAGGAGGTTAAGGGAATACATTGAAGGCTAACAGAACACACTTGATGTTAAGGGAATACATTGAAGGCTAACAAAGCACACTGGAGGTTAAGGGAGCACACTGGAGGCTAGGGGAGCACACTAGAGACTAGGAGAACACACTGGGGGAACACACTGGAGGCTTGGGGAGCACATGGGGGCTAGGGGGGCACACAGGAGGCTAAGAGAACACACTGGAGGTTAAGGGAATACATTGAAGGCTAACAGAACACACTGGATTTTAAGGGAGCACACTGGAGGCTAGGGGAGCACACCGGAGGCTAGGGGAGCACACAGGAAGCTAGGGGAGCACACTGGAAGCTAACAGAACACACATGAGGCTAACAGAACACACATGAGGCTAACAGAACACACAGGGGGTTAAGGGAATACATTGAAGGCTAAATATTTTTTTCATGTTTAAAAACTACAAAAAACAAACAAGTGCACACAGTGCCCTCTAGGGGTAGTTCCCTACAATTACTTTTATTCTTTTACAAAATCATAATTTTTGTCATCATTGTGAGTGTACTTACATTGTGAGTGTACTTTTTGTCATCATTGTGAGTGTACTTAAAGTGTACTTATAAAGGTTATGTAGCTTATATAGTTTTATTATATAGTTTTTGCACATTAATCTGAAAATAAATGTGGCACACCCACTTTTTCTGATGCACACCCAGAGTCCGAGCCTGCGCTAGACATGATAAAATTTACAAGATATAAATCTCTCAACGAGCTGCAGTTAATTATTCCCTGAGAGAATTAACTAAGTCTATAGTGTATAGTTTTATATATATACAGTTATATGTATAGTTGTATATATACACTGTCAATAGACTATTGCAAAAGTGTTGCTCAGGTGGGAAAAGAAATATGGCTTTAGAGATAGCTGCAAAATTATATATAAAAAAAGAGAAATCAGCTAGATGGAAAATGATTTTGCTAAGGACTAAAGGCAACAATTAGCATATATAATTGCTCTTTCTAACCCAATAATATTCAGTACACATTAAGACCAAGGCTCTTCTCCCAGGAGACCTCGTTATGCTTTAGCTGTGATGCAACATCTAATAAAGTGGAAACCATCAGCCCTTTTGTGGTTTTACACCTAATTAAACTTTATCTGGCGGTGTGAAATAGAGAAAAGTGTCTGTACCGTCATGTTGCACTCACACCCATCATCATGAAGTGCTTTGAGTGGCTCGTCATGAGACACATCAAGACCGTGCTGCTCCCCTCACTGGACCCACTGCAGTTTGCGTATCGTTCAATGGATGACGCCATCTCCACTGATTTAAAAGGCCACTCCATCTGGCCCTCACACATCTAGACAAGAAGGATACCTACGTTCGAATGCTGAACATAGTATTGAATGCTGAGCTGAAATCTGTTGGGCCTGAACACATCCCTCTGTAACTGGATCCTGGACTTTCTGACCGGAAGAACTCAGTCAATGCAGTTTGGAACCTGCACCTCCAGCACCACCACACTGTGTACTAGGGACCTCAAGGGCTGTGTGAACCTCACCTAGTCCCTTAACACCAGCTCCTTGCCCTAGAAAGCCCAACATCTTTTCTTCCTGAGAAGGCTGAGGAAGGCCCAGCTTCCACCACTGATCCTTACTACTTTTTATAGACTGACTATTGAGAGCATCTTAAGCAGCTGTATCACTGTCTGGTTTGGGAATTGTGCCATCTTGTGGACTTCAAGACCCTACAGTGGTTAGTTAGGACAGCCAAAAAGATCCTGGGGGTCTCTCTTCCCTCTGTCAAAGACATCTACACCACACGCTGCATCCGCAAAGCCACCAACATTGTGGCTGATCGGACACACTCTTCTCACTCACTCTTCACCCTTCTGCCATCTGGAAAAAGGTACCGAAGCATTCAACAACCATCGAACAGTTGATCATACCAACCTGTAATTGCTCTTTTGCACAAAAAGTATTACTTGTTATTTGCACAAAACTCTTTTCTGTCTTTGTTGCTATTAATAAGGAATATTTACTGTTTCTCCTCCCACTACCTCAACACATAACCTCATCACCACTAAGTATTGAAATTTGTCATGTTGTCATTTTGTCGTTCTTGTTTGCACATTTGCATGTCTCTTTTGTATAGGACTTCGTTTTCTGTTAATTTAAATATCTATCAAATTTAAATGACAATCTGTCTTGTCTCAGCTGGTGAGCTAATTATGTTTCTTATAATTTGACTTGGATCACTGGCAGCTCAGGAGAGGCATGTGTAGGTCGAAAGAGAGAGACGGAAAGAGGGAGAGAGAGTGGGAGAGAGAAGAGAAGTAGAGAGGTATGGTCACATTCACATAATGTATAAGGAGAATGTGTATTTAGTTCAGAGTGCAAGCAGGGACTCCAGCAGGACTAACTATGAGAACATAAGGGAGAGCCAGAAGGAAACACCGACATAAGAGCCCCCCTGGGATGTAAAGCAACCAATCACTTTACCATCAACAAGTGATAACTGAGAGTGGGGAAGATAGCATATAAATATACCAGTTTACCATAATACTCTATGTCCATGAATCCCCCAGATCTGCTCCTTTGATTATGGCAAATCTATTTACAAAAATGCTTGTCTAAATAAATAGGTTTTTAGCCTAGACTTAAACACTGAGACTGTGTCTGAGTCCCGAAAATTAATTGGAAGGCTTTTCCATAACTTTGGGGCTGCATAATAGTATAGCAATAATACTGCTATAGTTTGGCAGAAGGCCTTCCTGAATTGTTTAGAGAATTGTGGGCCTCAGACTGACATTGAGAAACAGTAAGTGGGTGACTCAGAGGCATGGAGGGAGTCTTGAGAAAGTTCGCCAACAATGAGAAAATTATAGTCTGGTCAGCTCTGCAATCCACAAGGGCATGTGTAGTGTGAGACTGATTTTTGTGGAGAGTTACTGGGAAACAGGATTGAGGGTTTGGGAATGTCTTGAGATGTGGGCCTCCCCTGGAGCCCCCCAAATTACAGAGGGACCTGGCCTTTTAGCGGACAGTTCCATTAGAAATGACTCAATCAACAACAGTAGAAGCATGCCTCTTTCTCCCATTTCAATTGCTGTTCCTCAGGTGACATACGGTCACCAGGTGTCTACCTGCATTGGTTCGCGGGGGCTTTCCCGTGAATTCAAGAAAACTGAGGGTGATTGTGGTCTGAGGTTCAGGTACCATTCCTGCTGCCTGAACCACTTGTGAGCATTAATAGTTGCTGCCAGATCAATAAAGTTTTGGAGCCAGAATGGTAACTTGAGCACTGACAGTTTGTCCTTAAGTAGGCTTGAGAGTCCATAAAGAAATACGTCAGAAATCACTTGATCGAGTTATGATGAACACCACCTTAGCTTTTTCCATAGGAAAAGACCAGACCTGTAATTTGAGGACTAAAGAACACTAAGCACTAAGACAGGAATGATCAGCAGGTATTGGGATCCCCATCATAGGTAGGTGGGGCAGTAAGTCAAGGCTCTTGGAGCATGGCAATAACCATGGATGGAGGGAGAGAGAGGGGGACTGGAGTCAGATAGGCTTGCATTTGCTGAATCTGGGTGAAAAGAGAGGTCAGGGTCTTAGTTACAGTTTTGACCATGTTGGTGATCTGCTGGATGTTATGCTGGTGTGATTCCAGAAGAATGCAACAGAGAATATCAGAAAGCATGAGAGACAGTCCAGTGTCCAGTCCAGTCCAGTCCAGTCCAGTCCACTTTCCAGTGGTTGAAAGACAGCATGCAAGAAAATCAAAGCTGGTAAATCTGCTAGTGTAGTAAATCCAGGAGCAGACAATCTTGTAGTTGAAACTACAACTACAGTAAGTAAAGTTCAGAGAACGTAAATCTGATAGTGTAGTAAATCCTGGCGCAAGCAGAGTTCAGGGCCGATAAATCCAATAGTGTAGTATATTAGTATAATAAATAAATAGTAATAAGTAATTAGTGTAATAAATTAATAGCATGAAGACATAGTGCAGTTGTGACCAGAATGCAATGAGAGAAGAAAAAAAATAATAATGGCATGGGGGGAACAATAATCTTTCCCTTGACAAGTGGAGGGTAAAAGGCGTATTACGTAGGGAGAAGTGATGAAATCTCAGCAGGGGAGCTCAAAGTAGTCACTGAGGCGGTAAAAAGTTAGAGGAGGAGTGTGGCAAGTATGGGAGTGACCCGGGTTGCTTAAGATGGAGTTAGTGATGTGAGTGTGGTCTGGCTTGTCGTGACAAATGTGGTGGTACATTTATTTCTTCATCATCCCAAGTCATAATCTGCAGGGACCTTCTCATGCTGAACAATGTAATTAAGGCTAGATGCTATGTACCATTAATTAAGCCACCAGACTGCAGTATGGAACCTGAGGAGAAGTGACCCTAGCCCTACCTCAGTAAAAGCTTAAAAATGCTAGAGTAAGCAAGGACCCATCTAAAGTGTTGAACGCCCTCAGATTTTAAAATGCTTAGGGATATTTCAGTAATTTTAAATTAGTATTTAAGTTCTTTAACTTTTGGTTAATTCATTAGCAGAAAATAGTGGACCCTTGGCATATGAATTTCTTGTGAATTTTCGCCTTATGAATTTTGGCTGGATTTTTCTTTACAATGCGAAGCACTCTCAGCATATGAGTGATCAGGCAGGTTGGGCGTACTTCCAGTTTCACGCTCTTCCAGTAGCTGTTAAAAAAAAAAAAAAAAAAACCACTCAATATGCCAAACCCAAATGTGTGTTATACAAATCAGACACTGCATGCACACAATGACTATTTACAACTATATACAAAATATTTTGTTATGTATGTAAATGGATGTACAGGGTGGGCCATTTATATGGATACACCTTAATAAAATGGGAATGGTTGGTGATATTAACGTCCTGTTTGTGGCACATTAGTATATATGAGGGGGCAAACTTTTCAAGATGGGTGGTGACCATGGTGGCCATTTTGAAGTCGGCCATCTTGGATCCAGCTTTTGTTTTTTCAATAGAGGGTCATGTGACACATCAAACTTATTTGGAATTTCACAAGAAAAACAATGGTTTGCTTGGTTTTAACGTAACTTCATTCTTTCATGAGTTATTTACAAGTTTCTCTTTGTTAACAGCCATTGACATGTTGAAGAGGTTAACACGTGATGAGCGGATCGAAATTGTGTTGATATCTGGTGAACGCAGTAACCTGGTCATTGCAGCAGATTTCAATGCAAGAAACCCTACGAGACCACCCATCACCCATGCTACAGTTAGCAAACTGCTTGCTAAGTTTCGTGAAACTGGTTCAGTGTTGGATTTGCCAAAATGTGGATGCATGAAAACTGTCACTAATGAACAAACATCAGTGGCTGTCCTAGCTTCATTCAGCAAGAGCCCACAGCGTAGCACTCGCCGCATGTCACTGGAGAGTGGTATTAGTCGAACATCCCTTCGGCGGATATTAGCTACTCACAAATGGCACCCTTAGAAACTCCAGCAACTGCAGCATCTCAAGGAGGATGACCCAGATCGGTGCACACAATTTGCAGAATGTGCAAAACAAAAATTGGAACAGGACCCTCAGTTCACGCAGAAGATTTTGTTCAGTGATGAGGCAAACTTTTATGTAAATGGTGAAGTTAACAAACAAAACCACCGCTATTGGTCTGACACTAACCCACATTGGATTGAAAAAAAGTGATGGTATGGTATGGTATATGGGGTACAAAGATAGTGGGGCCATTCTTCATCAATGGAAAACTCAAGGCCACTGGATATTTGAAATTGCTACATGATGATGTGTTTCCCTCTTTATGCACTGAAGCTGGCACGTTCCCTGAGTTTTTCCAGCAAGATGGTGCACCACCACATTATGGGTGTCAGGTCAGAGCATTCCTAGATGAACAGTTTCCTGAAAAGTGGATTGGTCGTCGTGGGCCAGTTGAATGGCCCCCAAGGTCTCCTGATCTGACCCCCTTAGACTTTTATCTTTGGGGTCATCTGTAGACAATTGTCTATGGTGTGAAGATACAAGATGTGCAGCATCTGAAACTACGGATACTGGAAGCCTGTGCTGGCATTTCTCCTGCGGTGTTGCTATCAGTGTGTGAAGAGTGGGAGAAGAGGGTTGCATTGACAATCTATCACAATGGGCAGCACATTGAACACATTTTATAAGTGGTCAGAAACTTGTAAATAACTCATGAAAGAATAAACTTACGTTAAAACCATTGTTTTTCTTGTGAAATTCCCAATAAGTTTGATGTGTCACATGACCCTCTTCCTATTGAAAAAACAAAAGTTGGATCCAAGATGGCCGACTTCAAAATGGCCACCATGGTCACCACCCATCTTGAAATGTTTGCCCCCTCACATATACTAATGTGCCACAAACAGGACGCTAATATCACCAACCATTCCCATTTTATTAAGGTGTTTCCATATAAATGGCCCACCCTGTATAGTCCCATGTCCTGTATAATGTGTGAGTGTGTGCGGGAGTATTGTATCGGCTTCAATGGCTTTATGAGTCAATCTGGGAGCATGATAAAGAATACTTACCATTGTCTGCTCCCAATGGTAAGTATTCCAACTTTGATGTATATCAAAGAGATAAAGAGATATATATGAAAGAGATAAAGCTTTGACCTCGCACCTTACTTTAAACATAGTCAGCTGACCTTCTTGCCTCACTGGGATTCCCCTCGTCATTTGGAGAGAAAATCTCACAAAAGTCAAAACGCAGAACCAAAACAAATGATGGACCAATAAATCATATGGAAACAGATTATACAGCATATAAAATCCCATTATGTGGCTGCTCTACATGTTATCAAGGAGGGC
This sequence comes from Clarias macrocephalus, assembly GCA_011419295.1. NCBI lineage: Eukaryota > Metazoa > Chordata > Actinopteri > Siluriformes > Clariidae > Clarias > Clarias macrocephalus. The sequence continues at coordinate 144,612 of JAAGKR010000510.1, read as the reverse complement.
ATCAAGAGGTAAACGGAGCCACTTTCAGTTGTTTTTATTGCAACCAGTGCGAAGAGGAATTAATTAAGGTTTAGTGAGGTTTACTGCCTATTAATTTCATATTTTACTTCATTTACCATACATGTTTTTTTCTAAATGTTTCAATTGTTTTTAGATGCAACAATTAATATAGTGTTGGAAATTGGTAATATTTTTGGTGATTGGAACGGATGATCTGCATTATATTTTATTATATTAATTTTCATCCTTTGTTTCTCCTGTTGCTCAACTTAGGCATTAGAGGATCAGGGCATTATTAAGGTAATGAACACCCGTAAATCTTTGACGTACTATGCTCCTGCAATGCAGCAGGGCTAATGATCCCTGTACTAGGGAGTTTATTGTGCATGATTCTCTTTACAACTTCTAGGCATAGAGCTTCATTTAAATGCAAGTCTTCTTCATAAATAGGTTCTTAAATTATTCAAAACAGATCTATACATAGAGGAACAAAGAGCAGGAAAGGTGAATAACAGTTTAAAATATGTGTCTACCTCATATACTGTAAACCCTAATGCTAAGTAATTAAACATATTGAGTCCTGTTAACTTAAACAATTAGTTCAAATTAATAGACCTTAATGAGTATTTAGAACTTTTTTGGTATTTGAGTTTGTAGAAATGAAAATTTTCAAGTTAGCTGAACAAATTTGATATTTTAAGCCACAGTAAATGTCTCCTTAAAGTTCCACCAACTTAAAATCTTTCATTTTGTGTCTGACGTCATCAATGCACATGTAAACTGCCCAAATTGAATTGTTTTAATCAAGATGGTGGATTGGTCTGTCTTCACATAATCTTTACAAATCTGGGCACCCTAAAGTACCAGAGCACTGGTGGCTCAGTGGTAGGTGTTTTGCCTGCCGTGTGAAAGGGCCCGGTTCGATTCCCAGCCACTGAATGAAGTGCCTGTCCCAAACCCGAATAAAAATGGGATGTCAGACTTGGGTCTTGAACCTGGGTCTCCGAGTGGTGATGGTTGGGGATTTTACCACTGAGCCACAGAGGGGATACAGTTGGACCCAACTGAAAACACTCAAGGCAAAAAGTCTCAGGTAAAGTAGATTTATTTTTAAAGATACGAAAAAGTTCACAGGCAGTTTGTCATCAACAAAAGTTCTTCTCACTTAGAGGAATTAATGAAAATTAGACAAAATCATAAACTCTTAAACGAAAACCTCCACAAGAGGAGAAAACAGCCAGGTAATGAACAATCAAAAAATAAAAAGACTGAGGAACTTACAACAGAAAATACTGAATCATTGCCAAAAGTTCAGCAGGAGACAGAGGAGGGACTCAAAAACTGAGTGAATAAGAGGGGAGAAAATTAACAGGGGGAAACAAGAAACAGGTGATCTGAATAACTAATGAGAAAACACAAGGAAGAACTTAGACTAAGGGGAACACAAATGACCTGTAGAGGCCAGGAGGCAAACTACAGGAGGAGCAAAAAGGCTGACATGGGATGGTTGTGTTTAGAACAGCATCTGGCGTAAAAACTTGTGACAAACCGCTGTGGCGACGCATTGCCAGGAGCGGCAAAAGACCAACAACAATTTATTTAATTTTTACAACTAAAAAAATTATAGTATGAGTTAGGCTACTCAGTAATGCAAGTAAATGACGATTAGTATGAATGAATACAATAAACTCAAAAACTGCTAGTTCTGTCTACTTTAAATTAGAAACATCATTACTTAAAAAAATTTATGTAACTGATTACTTAATTTTTTTGGAGTTTTGCCAACTTTTTCGGGTTTACAGTGTAGGTAAGTTTGACATTTGTGCTGGGAAGGACCATTTTTTCCCCAGGCGGTTTATGCATATATAGTACTTACAGTAACAGAGGCCAACAAAGACAAGCTTGTCATAAAGTCAAACAACACAGTTCTTCAAATCAGCTTCTGTTCACTTTGTACTACAGTATATCACATATAGTCTTACTTTAAGTACTTACATCTTTGACACATGAGCACACACAACTGTTGACAATTAAGTCTGTTTAAGGTAAAATATTTTTTATAGTACACCCATAAATACACACATACATAATATTTATATTTATTAATTTATTTATTTATGTACTTATTTTGCCTCCATATTTTTTTCTGCTGCTTCCATGTAATGCTTTAAAGGCTGCTGCCTCCCAACAAAGTGCAATAATGGAATTCAGAAAACAACGTTCACATTATTTCGCACTGTAAACACTGTCAGGTTTTTGAAAAAGATATTTTACTGCATGTGTCTTTGTTGCTTGGTGGATTTCTTCCCCACCTCAATGTTTCGTGGTCTGACGGTACGGTGGCTTAGTGGTTAGAACTGTCAACTTGTACCTCCAGGGTCCAGGTTTGATGCCTGCTTCAGGTCCGTGTGCTTGGAGTTTGCATGTTCTCCCGTGATTGATGGTTTCCCCCGGGTACTCCAGTTTCTTCCCACAGTCCAAAGACCTGCAGGTTTGATTTTGTAAAGCTGCTTTGTGACTATTGTTAAAAGTGCCATACAAACAAAATTGAATTGAATTGAGGTTCAAGAGGCCCAAACTGCATCACAATTTGGCCCTTCCCGAAGTCACTCAGATTCTTAGACTTGCCCTTTTTGTTTAAAATTTTTTTCAGTTTCCAACATATGAACTGTGAAACTGACTGTTTCTTTGTGCCATTTTAACAAAATGATCAGTGTTATCCATTTAACTTTTTAGTTATTTTAATATTATGGGTGTGACACATACAACACAGTGTATGTTCTTCATGTCATATCCGCTATTAGCAAAATTATGCCTGTTCTTTGGCCAGAATGTATTGTCAGTTTTTAAGTTTTGTAATAATACAAATACAACTCTTTAAAAATAGCAATTCTGTCTGATGATCATTATAAGCAATAATAAAATGTAACCAGTTGTAAGGGACTGCCCCTAGAGGGCACTGTGTATATGTATGGTTGTTAGTTTTTGTAGTTCTGTTTGGAGACTCAGTTTCCCAGAAGGCACCTCGGTCAGATGATGACTGAGCTCACCTGAACCGAGGTCGCTCATTAAAGTACTTATAAATAGCTGGTTATTCTGGGAAACTGAGTCGAGCATTAATTGTGTTTAGAGGGCATTACTTTGGTTGACATTTGTTTTGTGTTTTAGTTTGGGTTTTGTTGAGTTTGGTTTTATGCTTAGAAGGCTCTATATGGTTTGTGTGATGTGTTTGTGTTCTAAGCCTCTGTGTGTCTCAGCCTGCGTGTGAGTGTGTCTCAGCCTGTGTGTGAGTGTGTCTCAGCCTGTGTGTGAGTGTGTCTCAGCCTGTGTGTGAGTGTGTCTCTGTGTGTGTGTGTCTCATTCTGCGTGTGGGTTCTCAGCTTGTGCCTGCTCTAAGCCCGGGTATGCTCTTGGAGTGTGTTACCGCTCATACAAGCGCGGGTGTGTGTGTTACCGCCCATAGGGGCGCGAGTGTGTGTGGTTTCGCCCATAGGGCCGCGAGTGTGTGTGGTTTCGCCCATAGGGCCGCGAGTGTGTGTGGTTTCGCCCATAGGGGCGCGAGTGTTTGTGGTTTCGCCCATAGGGCCGCGAGTGTGTGTGGTTTCGCCCATAGGGCCGCGAGTGTGTGTGGTTTCGCCCATAGGGCCGCGAGTGTGTGTGGTTTCGCCCATAGGGCCGCGAGTGTGTGTGGTTTCGCCCATAGGGCCGCGAGTGTGTGTGACTTGTACGTCTTGTGTGATCACTGTTTGTTTTAAAAGAGCCTGTATGTTTTGTTTGTAAGAGACTATTTTACGTTTGGGGAGTTTCCGTGTTTGATTTGTTTTCTGTTCATGTCTTGTCTTATTTTGTTATTAAAAGACTCTATTTGATTTAACAATTCTCTGCGCTTATGCCCACCATATTTAAGCCCTTGGCGTTAACAACAGCCCGGACTACCCTACAGTTTGTGACACCAGTACTGTGTGCAGGTCATGGAGAGATGAGAGAACAGCAAAATGTTTTTCGGGAGGTAAAAGATAATAGAACACTCAAAGGAATGCCATGTAGACACAGATAAACTAGATAAACTATTTATATCTATCCACTACTTCCTTTAAATTTATACATAATTGTTTGTTGTTTCTCTGAATACATAATGAAAGAGGCAGATGTATTTAACCCATTAAGGATCTAAGGAGGTGATGTTATGTAATGGGTTGAGACCTCTCAACTACGCGGGTTTGTAAGAAGGCATAATCTTTATCTGTCCCTAATCCAACTAGTGTCAACTTCCCCTGCAGAGACAGACAATGATGTAAGTTTCTGAAGACATGTCACACTGCCTCATATTCTTGCACAAGAATATAATGACAATATTATAAATGGATATCTGTATTTTAAAAGAATATTTACAATTCTCATAATATGATGTTTTATTATTTGATTTTAAGAGAAAAGAAGATTTTTTTTAAAGAGAAGTGGATGGATTCAAGTGGGACCTACAAAACCCCCTGCTTATCAGGAACCCTTTAAATATGATGATCAGGTCAATGTTGACAAAATCATCTACTTATTAGTTCTCCTCATATAACACAAACATTTCCTTAGGGGTTGGGAACATCTCTATCCTCTATACAAAACCATGCATTTTGGCCAAATACATTGTTACTACATTTTTATTGTATGCTGTGATAAAAATGCTCTTAACTGCAGATGTATGTGGAAGTGACATCCAGCAGTGGAATTGCTGACCAGCTTTTAAAGTATTTGATGGTGTATGTAAACTTTAGCTTTACATACACAATCAAATACAGTGGAACCTCGGATTGCGAGTAACTCGGTTTAAGAGTGTTCCGCAAGACAAGCAAAGATTTTTAATACATTTTGACTTGAAAAACAAGCATGTCTTGGTTTACGAGTGCCGAGTTTTTTGACACACACACACCGACACACACACACATACACACACACACACACACACACACACACACACACTCACCTTTACACCCCCCTCCCCAGCTTCACACAGACACACACACTGCTCTACACAGAAACTCTGCTCTGACGCGATTCTTTTCAAAGGTAAGGTGCTGGTTCATTTGTTTTGTTTTGTTTTTTTTACTTTACAGGCGTGATTCCGATAGTCTGTGCTCACACGAGTGCCATTAGAGAGATTTTTTTTCCCCGTTAAAACAGTGTTTCCGATGTGTGTGTGTTTGTTGTGAAACTTAAAAAGCGAGGTGGGGGGAGGGAGGAGGAGTTTTACTGTGTAAGGCGAGGCGAGGGAAGGGGCTAATTCCACACACACACACACACACACACACACACACACAAATACACGGCGCCTGCGCGCACAAAAGGAAACACTTATCTGTTGGGTTTTATTTTAACTTTTTTTTAAAGGTAAAGTGCAGGTTAATTTGTTTTATTTTGACTTTATATATTGTATTAATAATTTTTCTGTATTTATTTTTTGGGCTGTGGAATGAATTATTTAAGTTTTCATTATTTCTTATGGGAAGATTTGATTTGGTTACAAGTGTTTTGGAATACGAGCCTGCTTCCAGAACGAAAGAATCGTTAATCTCGTAATCCAAGGTTCCACTGTAGTGGTGAAGCTGAAGTCATTTGACAGGAACAACTATGACAAGATCAGAGTATGACATCACAGTATACATCAGCTCACAGTCACTAATGGAGCGAAGGCACAGCCTCAACATACAAGCACCATCTGTGACAGATCCCCACCTCACAATCTCTAGCCCTTAGTAACTATGAGGTAACAGTATAGGGTCTGTGTATAAAAATGTAAGTCAAGAGACTGCAGTCAGTAACATGTGAAATCCACCTGAAGAATGACCTCACCTGGTCCCTCAACACCAGCTCTCTGCACAAAAAAGCCCAACAGCATTTCTTCTTCCTGAGAAGGCTGAGGAAGACCCAGCGTCCACCACCGATCCTGACCACCTTCTATAGAGGGACTATCGAGAGCATCCTGAGCAGCGGAATTACTGTCTGGTTTCGGAACTGCACCACATCGGACTGCAAGACCCTACAGCGGATAGTGAGGACAGCAGAGAAGATCATTGGGGTCTCTCTTCCCTCTATCGAGGACATCTACACCACACGCTGCATCCGCAAAACCACCAGCATTGTGGCTGATCAAACACACCCCTCACACTCACTCTTCACCCTCCTGCCATCTGGTAAAATGTACCAAAGCATTCGGGCACACACATCCAGACTGTGCAGCAGCTTTTTTTCACAAGCCACCCGTCTCCTCAACAATAAGGGTCTAGACTGATAAATACACACACACACACAATCACTCAGCTTAACTCAACTACCTCAAAGCATTGAGAATGGACTTGATGGACTTGATTAATCAACACAAGCGCAAACACACTGATCTACACTACCAGACTACTGTACACACCAACCTGTAAATGCACTGCACTTTTGCACAATATTCATGACTGGATTACTTTTTGCATTAACTTTTTAAATTCTTGCTGCTACGTTAAGGAACGTTTACTGTTTCTCCACCACCTCAATTCACCACCTTATGACCACAGAGTATTATGTTATGTTATGTCATGTTTGTCACACTGTCACTTTGTTGCTCTTGTTTACATTTGCACGTGCACTTTATGTTGTCTGTTGTCTGTATTTATATATTAAAAAAAAAAAAAAAACAGCAGATAGTCTTCCTCTCTGAGTTGGCTAATTAGTTTTTGTTAATTTATGTTGTAAATTTATGTTGTCAGGACAATCTGTCTTGTCTCCGCTAGCCAGCTAACTAGGTCTCTTAGTTAGCTAGTTTAGTCTTTCTGTTAATCTAAGTTGTAAATTTATGTTGCATGTAGCACCTTGGTTCTGGAGGAACGTTGTTTCGTTTCACTGTGTATTAACTGTATATGGTTGAAGTGACAATAAAGCCTACTTGAACTTGAACTTGAGACAGGGAAGTACAGCACAGACCAAAAGTTTGGACACACCCTCTCATTCAAATAGTTTTCTTTATTGTGTTCTGTATTGTGTTCTTTAACCCAAACAAGTCTCTTCTGCTTGTTGCCTGTCCTTAGCAGTGGTTTCCTAGCAGTTATTCTACCATGAAGGCCTGATTCACACAGTCTCCTCTTAACAGTTGTTCTAGAGACGTGTCTGCTGCTAGAACTCTGTGTGGCATTGACCTGCTCTCTGATCTGAGCTGCTGTTAACCTGTGATTTCTGAGGCTGGTGACTCGGATGAACTTATCCTCCGCAGCAGAGGTGACTCTTGTTCTTCCTTTCCTGGGCCGGTCCGCATGTGAGCCAGTTTCTTTGTAGCGCTTGATGGTTTTTGTGACTGCACTTGGGGACACTTTCAAAGTTTTTCCAATTTTTCTGACTGACTGACCTTCATTTCTTAAAGTAATGATGACCACTCGTTTTTCTTTACTTAGCTGCTTCTTTCTTGCCATAATAAAAATTCAAACTCTTTAAACGAGAAGGTGTGTCCAAACTTTTGGTCTGTACTGTACAAAATTGACCACTTTTTAACCACAGTTAAATCCACTTTGAATAATTATTGTGTAACCTGCAAAGCTGTCAGAATCAAGAATTAAAAAGTGATTCCAGAGTTGATCCTTATGTCCACTGTAGTTGGCTAACAGCTTTTTTTGATGTGCAAATTCCCAGATAACTCGATAGTGTAGGCAAACTTAAATGCAGTTAATTTGAGAAGCAGCAACATAGAACATCACTGCATCACCTTCACCAGATTTTATAGACTGAAAGGGTGCTTCATCACTCTACCTACAACCTCATACAAATAACAACCTTTTTTTTCACCGTGCCTTTATTTACTTAACACAAATGAAACAACAACAAAAACATGGGCAGTACTAAATACCCCGTTACTGCTTCCAGTGAATTTAAGAGGGTAAGTCGCAGGTGCTACTAATCATCAGCCCTTTGAACATTCAAGTTCAACGTTCTACAGTGAGAAAGATTATTCACAAGTGGAAGGCATTCAAGACAGTAGCCTGTCTTTCCAAGATTGGACATCTCAGCAATGCTCAGAGAGATTTAATTAGCCCAAGAGCTACATATCAATACAATTAATATAGAAATACAATTAAACGTTACAATTAAAAGAAAAAGGTTTAAAAGTTTGTTTTAAAGATTGCCAGGAGACTTTTAGTTCTTCTGTATAAAATTAACATGGCCTTAATGACCAGCGCCATGTTTGGCAAAAAACAAAAACAGCCTCATACACACCTCATACACACTGTTAAGCCTGGTGGTGGAAGTGGTGATCATTTTGGCTTGTTTTGTCCCAGTCACATGATCTGAGCACTTAATATTCTAGTGATGAATGTGAAGCTTCTTTTCAACACTTAAAGCTTGGTCAAAGTTTGTCCATAAAATAAAAAAATCATTTAAAGCACACTATTAAATCTACTTAACAATAGCTAAAATAAAATATGAAATAATAAAAAGAATAAAAAATCAAGGTTTTAGAATCGCCTAGTCACGGTAAAGGCCTCATCCCAATTAAAATGTTGTGGTGGGATGTTAAGAGAGCTATGCATATGGGAATGCCCAAAAAGCTCAATGAACTGAGGCATTGAGGCTAATACCATGACCTACTATGATCAGATGATTTTCATTATGTTTTTTTTAGAATCCACAAAAACACATAGAAGCTCATTGAACTGAGACATTGAGGCTAATACCAAGACCTACTATGATCAGATGATTTCCATTATTTTTTAGAATCCACAGAAACACATAGAATTATGAGGAGCAGGTACTAACTGTTGCATTCCTAACTCTAACACATTTGATCCAGATATTCCATCTACTTAATTAATTCATTTTTTCACTAATTTGTACTTATTTTTGTGTTAATAATTGTTAATTTATTGCTTATTTAAAAATACACAATTTTTTTCTATTTAATAATTCTCATAATTAATCTCCTTATACTAAACAAAGTAATATTGTAGGCCCTATAGCCTGAACAATGTTTTAAAAGTACAGTGCTTTTAAACTGGTGGTTGAAATTATTCAAAATGCACAGTTCGATTCATCTAGTTGAAATGAATTAGCCAAATGAATCTTGATGACCTATAATGAATATGAGCATGTCAGTGTGTAATATCTCTCATTTTTGCTTCCCATCTGTCCATTTATGCTTCATAGATTGCTGTCCTCTATCTTTAGCCCTCTAGGACAAGATTGCCAGTGACTAGAAGATTTAGCAATAAAGAGTAGGGAAAAATTGGTTTTCTTTTTGGGCCACACACACCAACACACCCAGTCACACATGGCAAGTCCCCACATTAAATAAGAGAGAGAAGAGTCCTGGGTGCCTGGGGTGAAGGTCACTGACTGTAATAAGGCAGCACTTCTTCATAATGACCTTTACAAACCCCAATTTTGCCAGCTTGGAAGTTGGAGAATGAGATGTGGCTGGGCAGAAAGATGCTGACAGAGATTCACTGTGTTACCCACACAAACGTCAGTGCTTTTATCTGATCCCAGCTGGAAACATTGTAAATCAAGTAAAGTCACACTTAACTAGTTGAAGGGAGAGAATTGTTGGGCGCAGATGGTTCATTTGGTTCATCCAGACCGGTGTCTGGCATTCACAGCTGTAATTTTTACTCTGCTAATGGAGCAAGCCGTGGTGCAAAATTGTCCCTGGCAAATGCTCTTTAAAGAAGTCTACATTTTCTAAATAAAAGCATTGTAACTGATGTCTGACTTGGACTTCATGCTGATTTTGTTTTATTAAAAAAAACATAGCAGACACCTTTTTAGCAGTATCAAAATTCCTGGTGTGTGAGACAATCATATATCATTTTGATAAGAGATGAAAAGAAAATGAAATTGAAATAGGACATGGTTCTATTTCAGATGTTGATCATTTATCCTTGGCAAATAATCTTTATTATTTATTATTATTTAATCTCCTGAATAAAATATATCTGATGTCCGATTTAGACAGCATACTGTATGCATGATTACTCCTTCCTGATTTATGTGAAAAGGATTTACATGTTTTATTACACAATATATTACTGTGGCAAGAATTAGAGTTAACTAACCTGAAATGTGACTACGTATACTGTAGTAGGTAGAATACCAAAAGTTTTAAAAGTATTTGTTCCAGGCAAATCACTTTTAAATGTTCCTTAAAATTCCTTTTAAAAACTTGGCACAGGAACATGTTTTCAGATGGTTGTGTGGCGCTCTGACCAATACTTCTTCTCTCATCTCACTATTTTTACTATTTCATATTAGTTTACTATAATATCACATCCAAGCAATAGCATAATCACCCGAGTACTGGAGAATGTCACCCCCATATTGTGCAAAGATTTGACTCCACCAATAAACGGACATCCATCCAACTCATGATCCTGCCCTCTGACATGTAGGCTACTATCCTGTGTATTCCCTGCTGAAAAATCCAGCATAGACCAGCATAATTTATATGCTTGCCTGATGCTGGTTTAGCTGGTGAACCAGCATAACTGATGTAAGACCAGCACATGTACGCTGATGAAACCTTACCACCAGCATTGGTCTTGCTGGTTAGTGCTGGTCTGGTGCTGGTTTAGCTGGTGAACCAGCATAACTTCTGGAGACAAGCATGCCTGCTGAAACATCCACCATAGGCCAGCATGATTTATATTCTGTTCTGTGCTGGTTAATACTGGCTAGTGCTGGTCTGAAGCTGGTTTAGCTGGTGAACCAGCATAACTGAATACATTTAGCTGGTTTGCTGGTGACCAGCATACATTTTGCAAGATCATGCATGGATAAAGACAACACAAGCTTTTCCAATGTTATACAATGATTTATACTTTTTGCATTACTATTTAAATTTACACCTTAATATCACAAACATCTGTAAGCTACATAAGGCAGTGTTTTAGGGTGTTTTCACACCTGTGGTTCTGTTCATTTGGTCCGGACCAAGTGCAACAACAGATACATTGTAGCGTTTTTCTGCCGTTTTGGTTCCTTTTCACACCATACTGATTGCTTTGGTCCAAACCAGTTGAATCGAACCAAAATGCAGCCACATGATAACATCCACATCACTCGTTGGTCACATGTGTCATTGAACGTATTTCCTAATCTGCTTTTCGATTGGTCAGAATTGACGTGCAGGTAATTTGCAAAGGAACTCCCGGAAGTAAACAAAGACAGGAGGAAAAGGTGGCAGACAACATGCCGCTCTTTAGTATGGAGAGACGACTTCGCAGCCTAATTATAACCTTGGTCGTTGTGTGCTATATTTTTGGTATAGCACAATCAATACAGACAAAGCATACAATTTGAGAATGAAGCGCGGATGCGGCTGGAAAACAATGTTTTAATGTACTACAAACAGCGAAGGCGCATCGCAAGTCACTTCAGGAGGAGGCGTGCATTAATTTTGCAAAACTGTGACATGGTCATCTTCCGGAAATATCACCAACGATCCATCAGGCAATATTATGACAATGACCGCGAGCTGCCATGTTGCTTAAGCGCTAAGTGACCTGTCTACAAATACTACTCCTCATCCCACAATGCACAAAGCAGCTGACTACGGCAGCTCGATTAGTCCAAAAATGTGCAGTACGTTTTGCAGTTGGGTCTGTTCAAGTTTGGAACGTGTTCTCACCACAAACGAACCGCTCCAGTGTTCATTTGAAAGCTTACCGAGACCACCTCTCTGAGAAGGTCTCGGTACGCTTGTTTGGTCCGATTTTGGTCCGAACTAGAGTGCGATTGTTACATTCACACCTGCCCAAACGAACCGCACCAAGAGGGAAAACGAACTCTAGTGCGATTCAACAATAAAAAATAAAAAAACAATAAGGCAGGTGTGAAAGCACCCTTAGGCACCAGGAGCTAAAGTGTTTGTGCTAATTAAAATTATAGTTTGCAGCGTCATAAGCTAACCAAAAACTGAACCAAATAGCAACGTCTGCATTAAATTAACTTAAAACTCATACAAATAAGTTAAGAGATATAACACTCATTTATGAGCATTAGTTTAACTCTGAAGCAAAAGTATAACTTACAGAGTATTGAAGCAGCCCTACTCCTTAACTGGTAAATACTTCAGGGTTTCTATCCAGCTTTTATTAACTAAGCGCTCACGCTACCGTGCAAAAGTCATGGCCAAAGTGGGGAAAATATAAACATGGTTATGAGTGTTTAGCTCACTAGCTATTGTAAATATAGCTTCAGCTTGTGTCTATTATGGACTGCATCACATTATATTCCAGTCACAGAAATAATCTGCAGATTAACTCTTACCCGAAGAATAAATAAATGCTGAATTTATCTAATTCCAGACAACATTTAGTCAGATTCTTAAGGCATTTTCAGAGAGCATATACAGTGGAACCTTGGATTACGAGCATAATTCGTTCCAGAAGTGGGCTCATGTTCATAAACCAAATCATCATTTCCCATAAGAAATTATGTAAACTCAAATTATTCGTTCCACAGCCCCCAAAAATAAATACATAAAAATAATTAATACAATCTATAAAATGAAAATAAAATAAATTAATCTGTACTTTATTTAAAAAAAAAAGTACAAATAAATCCCAACAGATAAGTGTTTCTGTTGGTGCGCGCAGGCGCTGTGTGTGTGTGTGTGTGTGTGTGTGTGTGTGTGTGTGTGTGTGTGTGTGTGTGTGTGTGTGTGTGTGTGTGTGTGTGTGGAATTAGTCCCTTCCCTCGCCTTGTTTTACACAGTAACACTCCTCCTCCCTCTCCCCACCTCGCTTTGTAAGTTTCACAACAAACACACACACACACACACACACACACACACACACACAAAACGGAAACACTGTTTTAAGTTTCACAACACGTGTGTATGTGTGTTGGTGTCAAATTATGCGCGCATACGCATAAGAGACTAAAAGAAAGAGGGAGATGTTGATTATACAAGTAAGAGACCGTGGGGGGGGGAGGAGGGGTGGTGAAAAGGTGAGAGAGTGACACTCGGTGTCAAAATAAGAGTCGCATGCGTGATACATGATACTCTGTGCTCGTAAACTAATACTTGCTCGGTTTCCGATTAAAAATTTTTAAAAAATCTTTGCTCAGTTTGCGGAAAACTCGTAAACCACGTTACTCGCACTCCGAGATTCCACTGTATATAGCTTCCTATAAGTTTCTTGGGTAGTGCAGATTTAAATTATCTAAAGTCACATCTGACCGCTGCTGGTGCTGACAGTGATGTTCAAAATGGCAAAATAAACTGTAAACTACCCCAAACTATTTTTTTGCAGTTTGATAGCTTCAGTCCGGTGGGGAAAGGAGTGGGTGGGTTGTTAAAATCACATGATTGCAACTCAGCGCAGCTAAATTGTTGGCATGTGTTAATGTGTTCTTGAAAATAAAGCACCATCTAGTGGTGGCACCAAGTAAATGAATAAATAGGACTTGAATGGGTGTGTTTACTGTAAAATCGTGACACACCTTTCTGGTAGGTCGACGGCGGGGAATCATACCATCCAAAGGGCAACTACATGCCATTCACATGCCCTTCCCATGGCCTCGGCTATTTTAAGTGGCTACTACTGTACATGGGTATTGTCTGGTTCTCAAATCCAGTTATTTCTATACTTAAATGTTGATGTCTTTAAATGTAAAATTTATAAAACTGTTACTCGTCACTCCGGCCACGACCTTCGCCTGCTCTCCGACCACGATTTATCCTCGCTCCCCGCCGAAATCACGCTGTCATCCATACGCTGGCTCTGCACGCCCCGGTTTCACTCTACGCCTCAGTCTTCTCGCGCCGGCACGCAGCTCAGGTCACACGCCGGCTCTGCACACTTCCACATTCCCCAGAGGAGCGCTGCATACTCCGGCTTCACTACGCCTCAGGCTTTTCGCGCCGGCACACAGCTCAGGTTACACGCCGACGCAGCGCACTTCCGCATTCTCCAGAGGAGCGTCAGACACACTGCCTCTCACCTCGGCGCACTCCTGCCGGTACTACTTGCCTTTGCATTACAGCAACGCTTTCCCTGTTCAACGCGGAATCCACAATACAGCTTCAAAGCACCACGAAGTGAGTCACAAGCACGCTTTAACGTCACTTCAATCAGCATACACTCCAAATCTATGCACTTGGATCCACAATGCCCTCTACTGAGCCTGACAGAATAAACTGGCCATTGAAATGGATCCAGCAGAGGCAGCTCATCTGAGGGGGCATTAGAGAGTCAAGGAGCTCTCTTAGGCACTCATCAACAGGAGATTACTCAAATCACTAATACTTTGCAAACCATCACTGAAACTCTGCAATCCCTCTCTGCTCAGGTTCAAAACCGACCTCCTCCTGCACCTACTCCCCGAACCCCTCCTCCTACGGTATTTTCTCTGGCCCAGGAGCCACGTCTCCCTGCTCCACCTACTTATGATGGGAACCCAGCTACTTGTCGTTCTTTTTTGTCTCAATGCTCCCTCGTTCTAGAATTACAAGCCACGTCATTTACCACGGAACGCTCCAAGGTTGCCTACATTATCACCCTTCTCACTGGAAAGGCGAGAGAGTGGGGGATGGCATTATGGGATGCCCAAGTTTCATGTTGTTTTACATTTAAGACCTTTACGGATGAAATGAGGAGGGTTTTTGACCGCTCATTTTCAGGTCACCAGGCGGCAAGCCAATTACTTCAACTTTGCCAGGGGCTCCGTTCAGTATCTGACTACGCCATAGATTTCCGGACCCTGGCTCCCTCTAGTGACTGGGATGAAAAAGCGCTCTTTAATTGAATCTGTGAGTCCGTGGAGGAAGCAAAAAATCAAAGACGAGCTGGCGGCTCGGGCGCTTCCTTCAGAATTACAGGGGCTCATTGACCTAGCGATCCACATTGATGCCCGGAGACGGACTCGGCGAAGTGAACGCCAGCCAACTCTCGCATCTCACACCTCGGTGCCTGCCTTGGTCACTCCTGAGACACCCCCTGAACCCATGCAGATAGGACCAGCGATCATGTTTTTCAGTAACCATCACTCACGGTGATCGGTCTTACGTTACTCATGCCTTAGTGGACTCCGGGGCTGACCAGAATCTAATTTCCTCTTCTACGGCCTCCGACCTCCGAATCCCTCTCACACCTCTGAGACAACCCTTTACCATTCAGGCCCTTGATGGTAGTAGACTCACCCCCATTACCCATCGCACCACTCCCATCACCCTACAGTTTTCTGGAAATCACATCGAGACCATCTCATTCCTTATTGTCCAAAATGCTCATGCACCTCTGGTTCTGGGACTCCCATGGCTAAGACTTCACAACCCCCACATCGATTGGGTTAAAAGGAGCATCCTGGATTGGAGCCCCGTCTGCCTCTCCTCATGTCTACACTCCGCCCCTAGGGGCCGAACCTTGTCCGTTCCACGAGAAGAAATCCCCGACTTAACCAAGGTTCCCACTGTATATCATGATTTACGGCAAGTGTTCAGTAAGTCACGGGCCATTTCCTTACCACCCCACCGCCCCTATGACTGCGCCATTGACCTGCTTCCTGGAACCTCTCCACACAAGGGACGACTCTACTCCCTTTCTTGCCCAGAGAGAGAGGCCATGGAACAATACATTAATGAATCACTCGCAGCAGGGATTATTCGTCCATCGTCATCACCGGCGGGCGCAGGATTCTTCTTTGTAGAAAAGAGAGACAAGTCCCTCAGACCCTGTATTGATTACAGAGGCTTGAATGAGATCACCATAAAGAACCACTGTCCCCTCCCGCTTATGTCTTCGGCCTTCGAACTCCTTCAAGATGCCCATGTATTCACCAAACTTGATTTAAGAAATGCCTACCATCTGGTTAGAATAAGGGAGGGTGATGAGTGGAAGACTGATTTTAACACACCCACAGGCCACTATGAATACCTAGTAGTCCCATTCGGTTTGACCAACGCGCCAGCCGTGTTCCAGGCCCTCATCAATGACATCCTGAGGGATTTTCTCAATGTTTTTGCCTTTGCTTACCTGGATGACATTCTAATTTTTTCACGTTCTGTAAAAGAACACGAATGCCATGTACGCCAGGTTCTTCAGCGGCTGCTGGAAAACAAGCTCTACGTCAAGGCTGAAAAACGTGAATTCCATGTCACCTCCACCTCCTTTTTAGGTTACTTCATCTCCCCTGATGGCATCCAGATGGACCCCACCAAGGTCAAAGCTGTCACGGACTGGCCGGTACCTTCTTCAAGGCGAGAGCTGCAACGTTTCCTGGGGTTCGCCAATTTTTATCGTCGCTTCATCCGAAGTTATAGTATGGTGGCAACTCCACTTACTGCACTCACCTCTTCCAAGACTCCTTTCCAATGGAATTCCCTGGCCGAGGAGGCCTTTAAGGAACTCAAACGCTGCTTCACCACGGCACCCATCCTCATCTTCCCGGATCCCGCCCTTCAGTTTGTTGTGGAGGTAGACGCATCAGAGACCGGAGTTGGAGCCATCCTTTCACAGAGGTCCCCCAAGGACAATAAACTCCACCCCTGCTCCTTTTTCTCCCATCGTCTCACACCGCCTGAACACAACTATGGCATTGGAGACCGCGAACTTCTGGCAGTCAAGCTGGCACTTAAGGAATGGAGATATTGGTTGGAGGGGGCAGAACATCCCTTCCTCATTTGGACGGATCATCGAAACTTCGAGTACCTAAAGACTGCTAAGAGGCTAAATTCACGTCAGGCACGATGGTCACTATTCTTCTCTCGTTTCCTGTTCACATTATCTTATCGCCCTGGTTCCAAGAATGTCAAGCCTGATGCCCTCTCACGACAGTTCTCCTCTTCCCAAGACACATCCTCGCCAGAAACAATCCTTCCCCCCCACTGTCTCGTGGCAACGACCCAACTGGATGTGGAACATCTCGTTCAGCAGACCCTTGAGCAAGAACCAGGCCCAAGTGTCATTCCCCCCAACAAACTCTTTGTTCCTGCCTCTGTGCGCCCTCAAGTGTTGGACTGGGCCCATAGTTCCAGGCTGGCCTTTCATCCTGGAGTGGCACGCACCCTCTTTCTCCTAGACCAACGTTTTTGGTGGCCCACCATCAAGGAGGATGTTAAAAATTTTGTGGCTTCCTGTGATGTCTGTTCTAGGAACAAGTACACAAACAGACCGCCAGAAGGGTTACTTCGACCTCTCCCCATCCCTCACCGCCCCTGGTCTCACATCTCCATCGATTTTGTCACCGGATTACCACCATCACAGGACAATACATGCATCTTCACCATTGTAGATCGTTTTTTCAAATCAGCTCATTTCATCCCACTACCCAAACTCCCGTCAGCCAAAGAAACAGCAGAGCTCCTGGTCAACCATGTTTTTCGCCTTCATGGGCTCCCCATCGACATTGTCTCGGACAGGGGCCCCCAGTTCTCAGCCCAGTTCTGGAAAGCCTTTTGTAACCTTATCAGCGCTACCCCCAGCCTCTCATCTGGATTTCACCCTCAAACTAACGGCCAGATCGAACGGATGAACCAAGAACTAGAGAAGTCCCTAAGGTGCATGGCCTCTCGGGACCCGTCCTCTTGGAGCCGCTTCCTCCCCTGGGTTGAGTACGCCCACAACTCACTACCGACCTCCTCCACAGGCACGTCTCCCTTTCACTGCTGCCTTGGCTACCAACCTCCCCTTTTTCCCGCCCAGGAGGAGGAGGTGGCTGTTGCCTCAGCCCTAACATTTGTCCGTCGCTGCAAGAGGACATGGCTGCGGGCCCGCAACCATCTTTTGCGCACCGTTAGCTCCTTCCGGCGTCACGCTAACCGTCACCGATCATCAGCTCCAAGGTATCGGATAGGCCAAAGGGTAATGCTATCTACGCATGACCTTCCCCTCAAGACCACCTCAAAGAAACTCTCCCCAAGGTTCATCGCCCCCTTCACTATTAACCGCATCATTAACCCGTGCTCCGTTCGACTGTCTCTACCTCTCTCCATGCGCCGAATCAACCCCACGTTCCATGTCTCCCAGATTCGCCGCCTGGTCTCTTGCCCACTGTCTACACCTCCCCAACCTCCGCCACCCCCGCGACTCATTGATGGGGGCGAAGCATTCACTGTCAGGAGTCTCCTCAAGTCTCGCCGCCGCGGACAGGGGAACCAATATTTAGTAGACTGGGAGGGTTACGGCCCCAAAGAGAGAACCCGCCAAATTCATCCTAGACCATTCCCTGATCACAGACTTCCACAGACTCCACCCCGAAGCACCCGCTAGAAAGCCTGGGGGCGTTCGTAGGGGGGAGGGTACTGTCACGTCACGCCAAGCCACAGCCCCGTCATGATGACCTGAGCATTTCTTTCATCTCACTTCCTGTTTTCCCACACCTGTTGTCTATCACTGACTTAATTACCTATCCCATTTAAGCCACGCTCTGACTCCGTCATGTCGCCAGTTTATTGTGCGCCTTACCAGCCTCAATTCACCAGCGTTTTCTTCCGTCTCTGTCTGCCTAGTTTTGACCTCGCTTTGTTTTTTCTGACCACGTCTCTGCCTCTCGATTTGGATTTGTTGTTTTAATATTTCCCGTTGCCAACCGCTTACCTGCTTCCCCGACCACGATTTTGGAGTACGGACCCTTTTCTCCTCACTCCGGCCATGACCTTCGCCTGCTCTCCGACCACGATTTATCCTCGCTCCTCGCCGAACTCACGCTGTCATCCATACGCCGGCTCTGCATGCCCCGGTTTCACTCTACGCCTCAGCCTTCTCGCGCCGGCACGCAGCTCAGGTCACACCCCGGCTCTGCACACTTCCGCATTCCCCAGAGGAGCGCTGCATACCCCGGCTTCACTACGGCTTTTCGCACCGGCACACAGCTCAGGTTACACGCCGGCTCAGCGCACTTCCGCATTCTCCAGAGGAGCGTCAGACACACTGCCTCTCGCCTCGGCGCACTCCTGCCGGTACTACTTGCCTTTGCATTACAGCAACGCTTTCCCTGTTCAACGCGGAATCCACAATACAGCTTCAAAGCACCACGAAGTGAGTCACAAGCATGCTTTAACGTCACTTCAATCAGCATACACTCCAAACCTCTGCACTTGGATCCACAACGCCCTTTACCGAGCCTGACAGAACATTAACCTCTTCATCTCTGCTACCTCCAACTCTGCCTCCTGTCTTTTCTTCTGTGCCACTGTCTCTAAGCCGTAGAGCATCACTGGTCTAACCACTGTCTTCTACACCTTTCCTTTCATTCTTGCTTATACTCTTTTGCCACTTAACACACCTGAAACTTTTCTCCACCCATTCTAATCTACCTGTACACGCCTCTTCAAGTCCTTTCCACACTCTCCATTGCTCTGGACCGTTGACCCTAAGTACTTAAAGTCCTGCATCTTCTTTGCCTCTGCTCCTTGTGGCCTTACCATTTCACTTCTGTTCCTCTCATTCACACACATGTATTCTGTCTTGCTATGGCTAACCTTTTCCTGTACCTGTTCCCTTTCTTGTTACAAAGCATAATGTCATCTGCAAACATATGTCTATAAATAATGTTTTATTCAATTATTAGGCCAGATTGTTTTATACTAAAGAATCAACTGAACAAACAGAACATTGCAGTGGAATATATCAACTTATAAACAATACACTTCACATAAACTTAGTAAAGGCAATAGTGATTTAGCACAATTAACATTTAATTCCTAATGATCAAATGTTTTTACATGGAATATGATAATACACCTTACATCATTAAGGAGTTAGATTACTACTGAATAATGGTTAGGAAATAACTTAGGTATACAAATCCTAAAAAGTAGAAGGTAGATGAAAATCTTTGCCCTTACCATTCTCTGTAACACACTCATTGGCGATTGTACCAGACAGTTGCTGTTGGAAGAATGTGATGCTTAAAGCATGTGTGTTTGCTTGTATTCAAAGCTCATCATAACGTGTGATGTCTCCCCACTTCTTTATTCATGCAAATGATTTCGCTTGAGGAAACAACACTAAAATAACCTCTACCTCTTTTTGTCATTATGTCCTCTGGCTCTATTTCCCTACAAGTTCCTGGGTATAGCTTTAATAGTAAACAGTATACATCATCAAACTCCTCCTTTTTTACTGTGTCTTGGTCAAAGTATACTGATTTTATTGAAAATTTAGATGTTAATAAAAGCATTTATAAAACATCTATATATGGGTATTTTAATTTCTTTCACTTACTCACTCATTCTATTAGTTACTACCAAATGAGTAACTACTTTTCATTGAGTTCTTTCAAGTGAATGATATAAATTATATATATATATATATATATATATATATATATATATATATATATATATAAGAAGAACATGCAAACTCTGGAGGTGCAAGGCGACAGTTCTAACCACTACACCACTGTGCCGCCTCAGTGACAAACTGATATTTATAATTTATACATATTGCCTCACTAATTTCCATATTTTTTTATTCTGTAAAGCTGCTTCGCAACAATGACGATTCAAATTGCTATATAAATTGAATGTATTTATTGTCTTTGCTGTTATTTATTTTTTATGTTTATAGGCTATAACAAATTGCATAATGGATAAAAAGATTTTTACACACCATAATTAAAACGCCCAATAAAAAAATAGACCAAGATTAAAAATTTTAGAATTTTTACCATCTTTAATGTTAACTATATTCTATACAGCTTAATGGTAAAATGAACTGAAATATTTAATGGGTGGTAAAAATAATAAACTGAAATAATGATAAACATAAACATGCACACTCTTAAACTAATGAAGCACCTTTTGATTTTTTTTATCAGTATGGGACATCTTGACTTGGCACTATTTGCCCACTCTACATTGCAAAAGCACTCACAATTTTTCAAATTGATATGGAATCTCCTGTGCAGTGCCCTCTTCATATCACCCCACAGATTTTCACAGGGATGGGTATTTGGAACTGTTCATAATTCTCTCCACCTTGATTAAGCCCCAGTTCTAGGTGAAAAAAATGGCCCCAAAAGCATGATGCTGCCACCACCATTGCATGTGCAATGCTGTTGCTCCTTCTGCTCTACCCTCTCTGCTGATGACTTTGACATATTCTATGGCGCAAATAATAAATATATAAGAAATGGCAGCAATCCACAAGACCTTTGCTCCCAACCCAACCTCTACAGCAAAACTTCAGGACCTTCCCTCCACTAACTTAGCAGGATTTTCCAACCTGACAACTAATGAGATCATATCATCATATCATCCTCTAATCCCGCACCTGTTCATCAGACCCAATCTTGTCCACAATCTTGCTCATCAATCATTCCATATCATCTGGTCATGTTCCTGCTGCCTTTAAAAAAGCAAGGGTTATTCTTATTCTTAAGAAACTCTGCCTGCATCCAGTAGACATCAGCAACTATCACCTAGTAGCACTTTTTTTTTATCTTGAAAGGACAGTTTACAACCAAATGTCTTTTTATATCTTGCAGAACAACCTCAATGATCTCAACCATTCAGGACTCACTATGAGTCACTGAGAAGCTCCATGCTGCAAGCTCAGCTAAACTGTCATCTGTCCTTATCCTTTTGGACCTCTCAGTTGCATTTGACTCTCATCTGTTCTTACAAGCCTTAGAATCTGTAGCTTGGCAATCATTTGCTTTCTACCTAGAAAGTTACATGAGGTGACATGGAGGGGATCCACATCTGCCTCACACAGAGTCTCTACTGGTGTAGCATAGGGCTCTGAAGGAGTGATCTGATTTTAGTCCAGGGAGATCACAAGGTCTTGACCAGGGGATGAAGCACCAAGGATGAATAGCAGTTTGGTTTTACTGAGATTGAGCTTCAGCTGATGAGCTGTCATGCAGGATGAAATGTCTGCTGAGCAATCAGACACTGCAATCAGAGATTGTAGCTTGGCAATCATCTCGAGTTACTTAGCTGTAACCCTAGTCCCTATTAAAGCGGGAACGAGATGCTGCGTGAAAACGTTATGGGAACATTTCTTTGTTCTCCGGTTGTGAAGCCTGTGTGTATCAAAAACGCCGAATATTTCGGCTTATAACCTCAGGCAGGTGATGTCACCCGATAAGGTGCACCTGCAGGTTATAAATAGGAGTGAACCGGAAACATCCTCAGGTCAATTTTGTCTGAAGGACGTTCAGGCATGCCAGCAGTGCGGCATTGAAGCGCAGCATCTCGTTCCCGCTTTATCAGGGAACAAGGTTACACCTAAGTAACCCAAGATGTTCCCTTTCAAAAGCTACACTTGATGCTGGGTGAAAACGCTATGGGAACGAGAAT
Source organism: Clarias macrocephalus (assembly GCA_011419295.1). NCBI lineage: Eukaryota > Metazoa > Chordata > Actinopteri > Siluriformes > Clariidae > Clarias > Clarias macrocephalus. Next base: position 122,342 of record JAAGKR010000510.1, on the reverse strand, counting down.
ATCAATGCCGCCGCACTGCAAGTGTCTAGACCCCCAGGTTGTGTAGTGTTTGCGCACAATACCCAAGGAGGTCTCAGACCTAGCTCTGGGATGCTGACTCGCGAATCTGCGAGCCTGGAGTAGCATTGACATCCAGACTATAAAATATAACAAACGTGTGCAGAGAGGACCAGCCTGCCGCATCACACACCTGCTGCAAGAGAACGTCTCTTACCAGAGCAATTGAGGAGGCAATCCCCCTGGTTGAGTGGGCCCTGAATCCCAGAGGCGAAGTGTGACCACGCGCCTCATAGGCTCTGACCCAGTGTGACAGCGTCTGTCTAGTGGTGGCCCCCATGGCAAATGAAAAGCTGCTCTGACTTACACCACTGGCTAGTGTGATGGACATAAATCTGAAGAGCATGTACTGGACACAGTAAGTGAAGTCTCTCCTGCTCCGGAGCTATGAAAGGCGAAGGACAGAAGGCTTCGAGAACGATTGGGTGCATGGTCGAGAATGGAACCTTCGGAAGATAGTTCGGGTGAGGATGCAGAATAGCTTTGACTAGCCCAAGGGCAAAGTCTAGGCAGGATTGGGAGACTGACAAAGCCTGCAGATCTCCAATTCTCTTCAAAGAAGTAATAGCCATAAAAAAAAACATCTTAGAGACAGAAGCGGGACAGGCACTGACTCTAGTGGTTCGAAAGGGGTGTCAGCCAGGCCTCGAGCACAATAGCTAGCAGCATCTCTTAGTTGGGCCCCTTCAGGGGCCAGACATGAAGGTTCCAGAACTCGGGCCGTGGATGAAATATTGTCCCCTGCGCCTGAGACAGAAGATCTCTCCTCACTGGAATCACCCAGGGTGAGCCGTCGAGGAGAGATATTAGATCCAAGAACCACACTCTGGTCGGCCAATGGGGCGCTATCAAGAAGAGGCGCAAACCCTGTTGACGGAACCTCGCCAGGATTCCTGGGAGCAGAACTATTGGAGGAAACGCATAAAGGCGTAATCTGGGCCACGTGTGGGCCATCGCATCCAGACCGAGGGGAGCTGGAGGAGTCAGAGAGTAGTAAAGGGGACATTGTGCTGCCTCTTGCAAAGTGAAGAGGTCCACCTCTGCTACATGAAATCTTTCTCAGATTTGACTGACTACTTCAGGGTGGAGTTTCTATTCACCATGTGCCACAGCTTGCCTGGATAGCAAGTCCGCTCCGACATTCATATGTCCCAAAATGTAAATCGCCCTGAGGGACATGAACTTGTCCTGTGCCCAAAGCAGAACCTGGTGCGCTAGCTTGTTCAAGCGGCGTGAGCGCAGTCCACCCTGGCGACTTATGTACAAGACTACCGCAGTGTTGTCCACCCGCACTAGGACATGGTAGCCTCTCAACTGCTGAAGGAAGTGTTTCAGGGCCAGAAACAGAGCCATCGTTTCGAGGCAATTGTTGTGCCATGTGAGAAGATGACCTCTCCAGCTCCCATGGACTGGACGGCCATCTAAGACCACACCCCAGCCCATGAAGCATCTTGCGACAACAAGACGGACCTAAAGTGAGACCCAAAGTCAGAAACCAGGGTCTGAACCAAATAGAAAGGGTACGAAGCCCCGGGTGCGTAACCCTTATTAGCCTCTGGGGATTGGCCCTTGAGTGAAATCCCCTCTTAGCCACAACTGAAAACGCTCTCATGTGCAGAAGGCCCAAAGGTATCACCATGGATGCAGCTGCCATGAGATCTAAAGATCTCTGAAAGTGATGAAGAGTCACTTTCCGGCCTAGCTTGATTTTCTTCAAGGTGTTGGAGGATGGATTCGACACAAGGGGGAGACAGGTGTGCCCATATGACACCCAAATATGTTGTCCTATGAACAGGAAAGAGAATGCCTTTCATGGTGTTGAGTCTCAATCCCAAAGAATGAAGATGAGCTAGGACGACATCCTGATGTTGAAGCGCTAGCTACTAAGACTGAGTCAGGATCAGCCAGTCGTCTATACAATTCAGAATACGCATGCCCTGGAATCATAGAGCCAGAGCTGCATCCGTGCATTTTATATATGTGCGGGGTGACGGGGCTAGGCCAGATGGAAAGACCTGATACTGGTAAGCGTCGCCCCCGAAAGCAAACCTCAGGAACCTCCTGTTTTGTGGCAATATTTCTATATGAAAATATGTGTCCTTCAGGTCGACCGTCACAAACCAAACCTCTGGTTGAATTTGAGAAACAATCATTTTGGCTGTCAACATTTATACAGTTTCAGTACACAGTGAAACGAAACAACATTCCTCCAGGACCAAGGTGCTACATACATGCAAATGACATAAATTAACAACACAACATAAATTAACAACACAGATTTTACATTTTTAAGTTAACCTAAAGCTATAAATTTTTATACAAAGAAGAGACAACAGACAACAAAGTGCACATGCAAATGTGCAAACAAAGAGCTACATGATAACACAACAACGTAACACGTTCCAGTACTGAAATGCCTTTTTTTTAGTGATGAGGTATGAGTTGAGGTAGTGAGAGAAAAACAGCAGTAAACAATTGACATTGTGTCAAAAAATATTTTTGTGCAAATAGCAGAATGAGATAAATATTGTGCAAATATTGCAAATAGCAGTTCAGGTAGGTGGGTATTAACAAATGAAGATGGTTGTACATCAGTGTGATTGTACATGTGTGCATCAGTTCAGTCTGGATGATATTTAGTTCGTCTGAGTGATTTGTGTGTGTGCGTGCGTGCTTGTGCGTTCGTGTATGTTTATCAGTCCAGTCCCTTTGTGTTGAGGAGACAGATGGCTTGTGGGTAAAAACTGTTTCTCAGTCAGGATGTGAGTGCCCGAATGCTTCGGTAATTTTTCCAGATGGCAGGAGGGTGAAGAGTGAGTGTGAGGGGTGTGTCCGGTCAGCCACAATGCTGGTGGCTTTGCCAGAGGGGAGAGACCCCAATGATCTTCTCAGCTGTTCTCACTATCCACTGTAGGGTCTTGCGGTCTGATATGGTACAATTCCCAAACCAGAGTGATGCAGCTGCTCAGGATGCTCTCAATAGTTCCTTTATAGAAGGTGGTGAGGATTAGTGGTGGAAGCTGTGCCTTTCTCAGCCTTCTCAGGAAGAAAAGACGTTGTTGGGCTTTCTTATGCAGAGAGTCGGTGTTGAGGGACCAGGTGAGGTTTTCCTCCAGGTGTACGCCCAGGAATTTTGTGCTCTCGACGATCTCCACAGCCGTCGATGCTGAATGGAGAGTGATCGCTCTGTGTCCTCTTGAAGTCAACAACCATCTCTTTTGTCTTTTCAACATTTAGAGACAGGTTGTTGTCTTTACACCAGTCCGTTAGCCTCTGCACTTCCTCTCTATACACCAAATCAGTAGTGTCATGAGTCAGCAGCGTGAACAGCAGGGGACTGTGCACGCAGCCCTGGGGGGGGCCCAGTGCTCAGTGTGGTGGTTCTGCAGGTATAGCTCCCGATCCGCACTGCCTGAGGTCTTTCGGTCAGAAAGTGAGATGATGCTCTTGGAGACAGTGACGTCATTGGCGCACTTGTTGAGGTAGCTGGTCACTGATGACGGGTACTCCTCCAAATCTGTGTAGTCGCCGTAAGTCGCAGCCTCCCAAAACATGTTGCGGTCAGTGTTCTCGAAACAGTCCTGAAGAGCAGAGATGCCTCCTAATGAGATGGCCACAAATTTTATAATCTATAAAGGAGAAAACTATGATCAATGGTGTCAAGTAACACAAGCAAAGAGACACAACCTTAATCAGAGACCAGTTGAAGGTCATTTACTATTTTAAACAGTGCTGGATCTGATCTGTGTGGAAACTTTAGGTTTTCATCCCGTTATCTGAAGGGGGTGGTCATGTATATACTAGATTTCCCAAACTTTTTCCCCTGTTAAAAGTGTGTAGACCTGTCCTGTCTCAGGTCATTATCAAATAATAAAGTGTGACTAAATGAATGTAACAATCAGACTAAAATTAACCAGCTAACTGGGCAATAAAAAAGGTTTCACTAACTTGAACAACTATTACTTAACTTTGTTATTTAATTATTACTAAATATTCATTAATATTAAAAGTTTTTTAAAAATAATATCTTTGATTTTTGGGCATTTGCTTATTACAATCTTCTACATATTGTATTGCATGTTCCTCATCAGATGAATTGCCATGTAAAGCACCAGCACCATTACACCTGCAGCCTTCATGATGTTCATTGGCCTTTGATAGGATGTTCCAAGCACTTCTTCTCTCTTCTTGAGCAGAGAAATGATCTTACTTGTTAACAGAAACAAGGTAAGCAGTGGCAGCACATATGCTACAGTGGTGAGCAACAAACTATAAGTCAGAACGGGGGTGGTTGGTTTCATGCAACCAAAATCATTACACTTGTTTTGTTTGTTGCTCTTTAGGTTATTGATAACAAATATGATAAGATGAGCAATCTTAATAGTCACCAAAATCTAGTTCAGGAAACTGATCAACAGTGAGGCTTTCCAAGACAATAGGAAGTGATTGCATTGTGGGTACAATAGCAGCATTAATCAGTCCATACCCACACACACCATGAAGAGGATGCTGGCATACAGGTTAATATGGAGGATGTATCAAGTAACCACACAGCCTACAAAGGAAAATAGGAAAAATCTTGGTTGTGCGTGTAGTTGTAACTGGTAAGATGCACATAGAGAGTCACAAACTGCTAAATTAAACATGTTTATGCTTATAGTTTTTCAAGAATGCAGGCAGAACACATAGAAGACAACCAGAAACAGGTTTCAGGGAAAGGCAATGGCAAATTCCAAAGCATACATGGGTGAGCGCTACTCTATTATGTATGCAGTAGAGTGGTAATATATGAACAGTTGGATGCCTGCAGTCAGAAAGATTAGTCACATACACATTTATCATGATTATTAAATAAAATATTATAGTTACTTTGTTATTGATTTGTATCCAAACAGCATATTATATTGCAGGCATTTGTCTATGTGGTCAATGGTATACAGTACAGAGCAAAAGCTTGGACACCCCTTCTCATTCAGCGAGTTTTCTTTCTTGTGTTCTTTATTGTGTTCTTTAGCCCAAACAAGTCTCTTCTGCTTGTTGCCTGTCCTTAGCAGTGGTTTCCTAGCAGATCTTCTACCATGAAGGCCTGATTCACACAGTCTCCTCTTAACAGTTGTTCTAGAGACGTGTCTGCTGCTAGAACTCTGTGTGCCATTGACCTGCTCTCTGATCTGAGCTGCCGTTAACCTGCGATTTCTGAGGCTGGTGACTCGGATGAACTTATCCTCCGCAGCAGAGGCGACGCTTGGTCTTCCTTTCCTGGGCCGGTTCGCATGTCAGCCAGTTTCTTTGTAGCGCTTGATGGTTTTTGTGACTGCACTTGGGGACACTTTCAAAGTTTTCCCAATTTTTCGGACTGACTGACCTTCATTTCTTAAAGTAATGATGCCACTCGTTTTTCTTTACATAGCTGCTTTTTTCTTGCCATAATACAAACTTTTGGTCTGTACTGTACCAGCGGTCAGAGGTGTAAATAAGGGCAGGGGCAAAATGCACAGTTCAAGGTGCAAAAATGTGGCTTTGCAAAAATTTGCAAGTATAAAAATACAAAGATGAAATACAAAACAAACAATACAATACCATACAAATCAATAATATTTAGAATTTTTCCAAAAAGAAAGGTTGTCTATGCCAAATTTTAGAACAAAACTTGCAAATCAGAGCAAATCAATCTAGAGTGAAAATATGAATTATAAAGGAACACAACACAACAGTTATAAAATATTTTGTCAAGTTACAACCAAGAATGTCACAAGAGATAGAGTTATTTACTAGGGGCAGATGTTGGGTTTAAATATGGCTGATCACCACCTGTGCTGGTTTGGCTAGTGGGATGTAAACCAGAATGTGTGTATGGATGTTTGAATTGTATCTGACTTAATAACTAAATAAAATTAAATAAACTCTAAATGTGTTTTGGTACGTATGATGGAGCCGATCTAGCAGAGGTGGAAAGAGTACAAAAATTTTGTACTCAAGTAAAAGTATTGTTACTTCAGTGAATTTTTACTGAAGTACAAGTAAAGTTACCATTATAAAAAGCTATTCAAGTAAAAATAAAAAGTCGCTCATAAGTAAAAGTTACAGAGTTACTTTTTTTTTAATAGCGGGGGTGGGATGAGGCATTCTAGTGTAGTTCAAAAAAGATGAGCAGATATAAATCTCAAACTAGTTGTTTTTAACTGAAGGAACACCTTTGCATAACAAATCTGTTGTCTTTCTTGTGCTTGAAAATCAAAGTGGTCACTTAAATATGGTGTCACGTCCCAGTCTAGTGTCGGCCGTACAGCAAAAGAATGGTTCAGGGTTCTATTATAAACTGTATGGAAATGGTGGTATATGGCAGAAAAAACTAGATCCAGTCATTAACTGATGAAATAATGAGGTTTGTATTGCTTTACAAAAAAAATACACACACACACACACACACACACACACACACACACAACAGGAGGAGGATGAGATTCAGGGTGGATCCAGGCCAAGATAATAAACTAAATGGTATTTATAATTAATAGCTAGATTACCTGCAAAAAAAAAAAAAAAAAAAAAAAAAACCCAACACAAACACAAATCCAGGTCCCTTCCCTGACTCCCTAAACCAAAAACGGTGAATAAATTCCCTCTTCCCAAAATAAATGGCAGCCACGCCCCTACTACTGCTGAGTGCACAAACATACAGCGAAATTATCTACAAATATATACAAAGAGCCACCAAACCAAAGGGGCAAAGCAATAATCAAAGTCAATGGGAGGCAAAATTTCAAAAACAGGAAAACAACCAAATATCAAAACGGCAAAATCACAACCTCGTTCCTCTTTCCCGCGTCTCTCCGGTTTATATCTGGTGGCGCTGGTTGATGACGTCACTCTCAGGGCGGAAGCGGCCGTGTGGAAGGTCGGGTAGATGCCGATGTGGGGACAGTCAGAAAACCTGGAGTGGAGTCTGAAGCGGCGCGCGACCAGGACACGATACACACACACGTGCGCAACCAAGCATTTATACAAAGCAGAATATTTTTATTATTTTTGCATTTTCATTTATTTGTTTTACTCAGTAGCGAATATGATTTAAAAAGTAGCAAATTACAAAACTTCAAGCAAAACATACCTAAGTAAAAGTAAAATTACAGATTTTACAGAACTACTTTAAAAAGTAGAAGTACACAACTACTCAATTACAGTAACGCGAGTAAATACAATTCGTTACTTTCCACCTCTGCGATTTAGACACTGTATATTACAGATTCAAACAACAGTGCAAAACAAATAAAACAATGAGATTATGGACTTGAAATGACCATAATGTTATGACACCAAAACAACAGCATACAAACAAAAAACTATCAAAAGATTGTGTTTTGCTGGAATTTAGTTGGTGTGGAGGTGTTTTAAGGGTGTTCAAGTAAAAATAAATACACTTTAAAATCAAAAGGGTTAATGTTCTGGAACCACCTAGTGATTTCATAAAGATTTCATGAGATTCCAAAGCCCACTTAACAGCAAAACACATCTTCTCCACTGTTGAGTACTTAATTTCATGTTGGAGGAGTTTTCAACTGATAGGCCACAAATTTAGGAAGTACACAGGTTTGCAGAAGTACAACTCCAATGCCCTGTTTAGAAGCATCAGTCTGTACTGCAAAAGCCCACTGCTCTGGCTCAAAAGAATCTACTACAGGCCCAAGCTTATCAGAAAACATGATATGACAAGGCAGCACAAACTCACAGCTTCCAACCTGGCAATGAAGTCCGAGTGCTGTTATCAACACCAGAGCACAGGCTGGTGACGGTAGCCGACTCAGAGGCTGATCATGCTCTGTTTGTTAAAGCAGTGGAGGAGGAGCAGAAGCAGGGTGAAGAGCAGTACATTCCTGGATGCCAAGGTTGAGTGACAAAGACAACATCTGTAGGAGTGCTTACATGTTCAGTCCTTTATGGAGACACCAGGTAGAACACATCTGTTCATCAGTCCATAGTCCTAAAAGACCTCAAACCCATCCAAGTGAAGAGAAATAATATTTGAATAATCCAGTTAATACACATGTACAGCTGCATGAAGATGTCAATTACATGCAAAAGCAGCATGCAAACGCACCAGCTAGAGCTAGAGGAGGGGAGTGACAGTATTATCCAAAGAGCGAAATACATTTCAGTGTTTACGGTGACATTCAAATATTTGCATTGAGTTTAATCATGTAGCACATTTAATATTCATAAGACTACTTAAAGTCTAATAATCATGATTAAGAGAAAATTACACACACGCGCGAGAGAGAATCACAATCACACATGCAGCACAATCCCTCTTAATCCCATATTCAGAATCTTTCTTTCTCCTTTTCTTTTGTATGAATAATGATTATTCTTTGACTGTACCTTGATTATTGGGTCCTGTGACACTGAAACCGTGTCCATTTGTTATTATTATTATTATTATTACATTTGCTTTGACTGAACAGTTAAATGTGTGTAAATATTTTTTATCTATTTATTTCTATAGTTTTTTTGTGACTTGATTCTGAGCTTTGGTAATATGGGTGTATGCGTCACGGGTACTGTTTGCGGGACTAAAGATAGGCATAATAGCAGAGGTGAAATGAGGAAAAGTCTTTAATGAACACCAAACAAGGAACCAAAGGAACAGACATGAACTTAAACCAGGGATAAACTATAAACATGACAAACTAAACCAGGAGTAAACTAAACATGAAAGACTAGACATTACAAACAGACTGAGAGACATACAGGCTAGGAGACAGACAGACAGACAAACAAACCAGGAGAATACAGAGCGGGAACAAACAGTAACCCAAACTGAACAGATGCAAGACAAGGACAAACGGAACACAAGAACATTTATAACCAAACTAATTATCAAACTCGGTTCAGGTGAGCGCCACATCACCTGACCGAGGTGCATTCTGGGGAAGTTAGTCCACCAAAACTACAAATGAAAACAAAACACAAAATGGAGTCTGTGGGCGCTTTGGCGCCCTCTGGTGGTATCCCCTGACAGTATGCAGAAGCCCTCGTGTATTTTATGTAATATTGCATAATGCACAAATATTATCTTACAGGAAAATATGCACTTTTCAGACCACTTTTCTTTTGCTGCATGAAAAAAGAAGCAGGTGAGACAATGTCCTAGTGATTCAATTGTTTGATTAGATTGTTCTGACATGTAATATGTTTATTCCAATTATTAAGTAAATACATTTTTCTGACACACCTAAGCTGGAATCAGATCTGGAAAAACATTGCCTTACCATTCTTGGTTATACACTCAGTTTGCGATTGTACCAAACAGCTGCTGTTGGAAAAATGTGATTCTTATTGTATATGTGTTTGCCTGTATTCAAAGCTCATCATAACACCATCGCATGTTTATTCATGTAAAGTGTCTTCCCCTGAGGAAACAATGCTTAAATAACCTCTGTGTTTGTTACGTGTGCTGTTCGTGGATTGAGAGATAGGCATAGTGGCAGAGGCAAATGGTGCTCGAAAGTCTTTTAATCAAAACAAGGAAACAAATGGGAACGAAAGATGAACTTCAAACATAGAACAGATAAAACTATAAACATGGAACTTAGGCGCTACACAGACTAGGGGTTACAAACAGACTAAGAGATACACAAAGGCTAGGAGACAGACAAAGGCTAGGAGATCCATGGGCTAGGAGAACACAGAGCCAGGAGAAAACACAGAACTAAACAACAAACCAAATCAAACAGATGCAAGACACAGACTAGTGGAACTCAGGAACATTTATAATCAAACTAATGAGCAACCTCGGTTCAGGTGAGCACCCACATCACCTTGTAGCACTGCCACATAAGGGGCATAGTGATTATAGGGGTAAGTAAGCCGGCTCATTAAAAAAGAAGCTGCAGCACCTTATTCATTGTGCCCACAAAGGTTTATTTGCCTATATGTATAATATGTGTATTGGTTCCAGCTCTAACCCTCGCGACACTTTGAGTTGGAGGGAGTATGGAGTTACAGCGCGCTGATATGGTTTACATGATAACGGAGTTCACAGAGAGATTGTCGGGACTGTGCCTTGCAGGTTTGCATTTCCATCAGGAATAACACTGTCTGGACTGCTTCGTCTGAACACTCTCACTCCGCAATCGGCCTCCCCGGATTATTCCATCTGTTCCGGTGAGACTGATTCCACTCTCTCACACACGCTTGCAATAACCTGGACTCTGGACATTTTACACACTCAAACACACCCCCATTTTACTTTGTATATATTTTGTATATATTATTTACTTTGTTGTTGGTGTTGGTGCACCTTTTTTGTTTCATTTTTTGTATAATACACTTGTGGTTTGTTTGAATTGGTCTTGGGTTTGTCATTCTTGTTCACTGGTTTTTAAAGCACAGCAGCACGAAGACAAAGATCTCTCCTTTTGTGTAGCATCAGGTAAGGGTAAATTATCTGAGTGTTACAATCTGACCGAGGTGCATTCTGGGAAATACAGTTCAACATAAGCTACAAATGAAAACAACAGGAAACAAAATAGAGTCTCTGGGCGCTTTGGCGCCCTCTCGTGGTGTTCCCTGACAGTGTCTTTTTGCCTTTTTATTTCACTTTCTCTAAATGTACAGATAGAGACTGTAGTGCTTGGTAGAAAAATAAAGAGGATGTATAGATCTAAAATAAGTAAAGTAAGTAAGCCAATGCAAAAATTCCCCTTGAGGTCACCTTGCACCCGTCAGACTTTTATTTTGAAACTGTGTTTCATTATCTCCTGTTTCATAGTCTTTATTCATCGGTGTTTGGGATTCTTTTGCATTGGTCTTACATCTGTTTACATTACTGTTTATGTTACTGCTCTTTTTCACTGATCTGTTCGGTTCTTTTGTTCATGCCATGTTTATTGTATGTGGTGCATGCTCTTCACAATATTATACAATTAGGAACATATTCTACGGTGACTCTGAAGGGCAAGGCACATAAAAACAGAGAGGCAGATTTCATATTTGATATGCCAATGAAACCTTAGAGGAATAGCAGCAGTCAAAGCAGCGGCAAATTTGTATGCGTGACACTCAATGCTGACCTGTTTCCATCAGTTCCTTGTCACTTCATCATCCACTGGGTTTAACTTTGTGCCTATGAATCTCCACTGTGACACACTGGTATTCTCCTGGGTCACATCTATTCAGTTGGCTAAAAAGTCATGTACCTTAACACTGTCCAAAACACTGAATCTTTAAAATGGGTTATGGAGTTGGGTGTGTGATTTTCCAGAATATTCTGCTTCAATGCAATGAGGAACACTAAAGTCCTTCAGCATTTCAAGACACACTATCCACTCTATATTTTTTTAGATGTTCTCAATGGACTCATTCTCATTCCATCTATGCTTTTCTTTCCACAGCTTTTTGCTGTGGAAAATTCTCCTCATTTTACGTTCAGAAAAGCCTTTTATTGGATAGGGGTTATACTGAGATCCCCTGTCAGTAAACCTGTAGCCTATTTATCAATATATGACTGTGCATATCTGGCCAGACCACATCAGTTCATTCAGTCCTCAGGCTGAGGTTTGGAATAGAGCCATTTCCATTTATTACAACATTTTCTAGATAACAAGGAACCTGTAATCAGGTAGGGCAAAACCAAGGTTTAAGCCATTGCAGGATTTCAGACAACCGTCTAGAATGTTAGGAATTCTTTAGGTATTTTAGGACACCTGGATACTGAATGATCCATGCTGATTTATTTTAGTTAGGACAGCCTAACTAAAGAAAGAAGAAACAACTAAACAGCCTTTCTTATGAATTAATTGTATCTGTTTCTCTCTGAGTATTAATTAATAATTGTTTATAATTATTTAATGTCACTGGGGCCTGGAGCATAGGAACCTCATAGGACAAGGCAGGAGATGGAGTGCCAACCTCAGGGCATGATTCAAACCCCCAACCCTGATTATGTGAGGCAACAGTTCTAAGCTCTGAGTCAGCATGCCTCCCCATAACATACATACTGGATGTAATAATAACATCTAAACACCTCTGTTCAATTTGAAGATTACAATTATTAATTTTTAAAACTAAGATTATCATATGAGATCCACCTAAAATGTGATGGAGAAACCTACCTTCTAAATTCAACATCAAATTGAAAGGGGAAAATTTTTAAATAAATAAACATGTGCACCCTTTTATAACAGGCCAAATGACTGTCAGCATTAACCAATTATAGGCAAACTTATATTCAAATGTTATTATCATGTGCCTGTCATCAGTGATGTGGTTCTGTTTCACCTCAACGGTTCTCATGTTCTGATTCTTTAATAAATTTTTGCACTACAATCTTTCAATTAAAAATTCACCGTCCACATTGACAGAAGCAGAATCAATTGGATGGCTTAAAGAGAAGAATCAGCATTTTTTATTTCATAGAAAATACAGTATGCGCCAAAATATACAGTACTGAAACGCAAAATCAATGCGCATGTGTGTTTGTTGACAGGATAAAACTCCAGTAGTGAAAGGAAGTTGTGTTGTGCTGTTGTTGTTGGAAATGGGTTTCTAGAAGGAGTTAAAAGTATTCATAATTGAGTATTGTTTCCTCTCATGCAGAAATGGTTTTGAACGGGGAGCATGTTTAAAAAATGAGACAGAACAATCCCTTCTCGAACCCATCCCATTCCCGCCATCTTACACCAGCTCATGTCTACTTGTGAACGTTAAAGGAGAGTGTGTAAAGTTCAACTGTGAAGATCTGCTAACAGTTCCTGCATCGCGCAAGCAAATCCTCTCCTTTTGCAGTAACCTGTACTGGCAATCCGGGTTGAGAATCTATGTGAACGAACAAACACTTACATTACGCACACCGTGGTAAATCAACACGCTAATAGTGTGTGTGTTCTCTCTTTCAGGAGAAATAAACTCATAGATGACAATAAGGTGATATGGCTCGTCTTTTTATTTCAGTACTGTATATTTTGTCACATACTGTATTGTATTATGAGGTTATTGTTTTTTTTATTTCTCATTTTAGTTTTCACTTGAATTTAATTGTTTGCTACAGTATATAACATTTAAATTGATCCATCTTGGTTTAATAATTTTACACCATAAGATTAGTTGGTTCTTATTTGAATTGCACAGGGTTCGACCCTAAGTTGCACGGCCGGCACCGTGAAACACAGACACGAGGTGAGGTCTTACAGGAAAAAGGGTAATTTATTTAAGGGAAATGGGGAAGGAAAGGGTTAAAGAAGGGAGGACGGAAAGTAAGGGAAGGAATGAAGGTGAAGTGTGCAGGTCCGAGGCAGTGCCCTCTTCGGCGGCGGGGACGCGAAGGCGCGGGAGTGAAGGAGTTCTTTCACTCGGACTAAACTCCTCAACTTGCTTTTATAATGCGGAGCAAGACCGAGATCCTAATAGCGTTAATCAATGCCAGCCGTAGGCGGCCCCGTCCCTTCGCACACCTGCAGATTTACTGATTTACAGATTTACTACCTATACATTTAGAGGTATACTATGGAGAGTTAAAAACAAATCAGATATGGTAAGAATAATAAGAATAGAGTACTTACGCAAAGTCTTCACCAGCAGTGGTCAATAGTCTGGTTAGTAAATAAGGAACAAACCAAACTTTCCCCGAAAAAGGAAAAAAAGAAAATATGATTTTTCAAGGCCTACCCAGACATGAATAAATATGAAATGAGGTGGGAATTTAGTCACTGGGAGGTGCCAGTCAATCGGGCCTAACCAATTTAACACATATCTAATGAATATTAAGTATCTACTTGACTTAAGGAGTGCACAATGAAACAATGTGGTAATTACTAGGTAAGGGTATATAAACCATGTAAAACTGGGGAAGTTGTTGGGTTTTTGTTAGGAAAATTGGTGCAGTTCACAAAATTTGCCACGGCACATGCTAAATGGATCTAAAGTCCATGGAAAGGTGCATATCATCAATAGTTATTATTTCTTTATCTACTACTTTAACAAGAGTGTGTTTGTCGTTTATTTTGACTTGGACAAAAAAATCAGACGAAATGTTTTTTAATTCATGCAAAAAATACTTTTATTACTTTTGATGAATATGTATTAATTGGAAAACTTAAATCTTCACATAAAGTCTAACAATAGAATGAAGGGAAAACAGTTTTTGATGTATGCCATGAATGTAAGATCTGCATGCAACTATATGCAACACATTAAGATTTAAATGGAGACCAGGGCATGTCTTAACTAAGCGTTTCAGAATCAGGTTATTTAGGTTTGAAAATATTCCTATCTCAGAGTAGGACGTAAAGGGTGTTTAGGAAGCATCCTATTCTTTTTTTCAGCGAGGAATATGACTGAGCCAAGGAAAGTCACTTTTCACAAAACTGAGAGCTGCAAAGTGGGCTGCAAATTATAGTGGGTGTTGTAGTTTTGACATGTTCATGTAGTTTTAAACAGTGGAAATGCGAAATTCTGAAATCAGTGGCAGTTGTGTGAAAGCTTTATGCACACAAAACTTATAGATGCTTGACTCGGCTGCTTGACTTCATCCTAATCAGACTGCGGCAGTCACAACTGTTTAAAGCCCCTAAAATAGAGCTGTGCAGGACTGCAATAATCTGATCAACATGATTTCAAAAAGAAAGTAAAAGTGGAGGGAGAATGAGAGCGTTTTGCTTGGAGGAGGGAGTAAAATGTAAAGAAATAATTAAAGGAAAATTTTGCCCTACACTTGCCTCTAAAGATAAAAAGTGTGTGTAGGGCGATTTGTGAAAGTATCAATGCCACCTGTCAGTTTGCCATCAGATCAGAAGTATGGGTTTACGCTGTGTTATTGAAGTGAAATGTTGCTTATAACTTATATATATTGTATAGTACATGTGTGTGCCATGGATGCTCCGTGAAGGCCGTTAGTTTTTTGTTCATTCACACTGCAAATCTGTTGTGCTGTAAAAGCAGAATTTAATTTATTATATTGCATGACTGTTTCACAGGTGTATCTTCGCTGTTGCAAAAACACTGTGCAGTATCAGTCACCTGTGGAATCAGCATACTACATGTTCGTTAATGGACCAGTTATGTACCGCACATGATATTGAAGAAAAAAGTATTCCGTTTTATATCTGTGAAAGAATATTTAATTTTTCTGTGTGTTTCGCAGTTCTTCTTTGTGCCTGAGAACAGAAGAGAATGTTTTTCTTTCTTTGACCTCGACACGCTGCGCTATCAAACACATTCCTTAGTCTAGTCTATGTCTAGGACAGTGAACATGTTGAAAATGTTGGAGGCTCCTAATTAAGAACAACTCCCAAAAGCTCCTATTCTTCTCCACGTTATCTTTTAGAACCATTCCAGGCCAGATGTAACAACTCCTGTACCCTCCTTTTGGTGCGTGTGTGTGCGTGCGTATATATAATTCTGTCTTCCACAATAAACTTTGAATGTCTCACTGAGCACTGACTTGTGTGTTTCATTGAGGGGTTCCCTGAGCTCAGGCGGGTCAGCAGAATACAGGCGGAGCACTGAGTAGACCAAAGGGCGTCTACCAAAAAACAAGAAATCCTTACAATCTGCAAACGTGTCTTTTATGAGCTCCAGTTACTAAATGTCACTCAATGTTACTAAAACGTATTTCCTTGGCACGCATATTTACCTGAACGCCATTTCCTCACTACTCTTACCCAGTTAGGACACCTCTGGAGCTCTCCTGCATTTTGGTGGAGATTACCTATTTTAAGAATGTTGATCGATTGCTTTTACTCCTATTCCTAAAAGTTTAACCAAAATTTTGTCAAAAATTTAGGAGTGGATTCGTACTCTGAGATGCTTAGTAGATACAAGACCAGTTCCTTTTTAATGGGATTTACTTATGATTTACTTATATTGTCAAGCCTTTAAGTTGCTTCCACTTGTCCTGCAGGACCTCCTTAAACCTTTCTGTCATTAGGACATAAAACACAGGGTTCATGACACTGTGAAAAAATGCAATCGGCCGTGTTATTATGTACACTGCCTCGATGTAGACTATTGTACACTGTGTCAGTCCCAGTCCAGGAAGCTGTGATGCAAGGCGTATGTTCCTCATCACATGATATGGCATGTAAAGCACCAGCAACATGACCACTGCAGCCTTCAAGATGTTCACTGGCCTTTGGAAGGATGTCCCAAGCACTTCCTCTCTCCTCTTGAGCAAAAAAATCATCCTACTCGCTGACAGATATATGGTCAGTAGTGGCAGCACATACGCTACAGTAGTGAGTAACAAGCTGTAGATTAGAAGAGGAATGGTTGGGTTCATGCTGCCAAAATCATTGCACTTCGTCCAGTTGGTTTTCTTTAAGTCGTCATAAGCAAACATGATAAGAGGAGCCATCTCAACTGTCACCAAAATCCAGTTCAGGAAACTGATCAGCAATGAGGCCTTGCAAGACAAAAGGAAGTGATTGCGTTGTGGGTACCACAGCAGTGTTAATCGGTCCACGCCCACACACACCATGAAGAG
This sequence comes from Clarias macrocephalus, assembly GCA_011419295.1. Lineage (NCBI taxonomy): Eukaryota > Metazoa > Chordata > Actinopteri > Siluriformes > Clariidae > Clarias > Clarias macrocephalus. The sequence continues at coordinate 105,805 of JAAGKR010000510.1, read as the reverse complement.
GATGCTGGAATACATGTTAACATGGAGGATGTAGCGAGTAACCACACAGCCTTCAAGGGGTAACTCTTGGTTGTGCATGTACTTGTAGCTCAGCACTGGTAAGGTGCACAGAAAGATGAGGTCAGAAATCGCCAAATTAAACATGTACACGTTTATAGATTTCCAAGTAGGCAGGCAGAACACATAGAACAGGACCACAAACAGGTTACAGGGGAAGCCAATGGCGAACTCCAAAGCATACATGGGTGAGAGGTAGTGTGTCTGCAGTAGAGCGGTGATATTAGAACAGGTGGATGCCTGCAGATAAAAAGATGATCACATAGACTCCTGTTATTACTGGGAATAAAATGACTTATTCATAGTATTATGGGGTTAATTAATATATCACATTGTCAATGGATGTACATGTGTATATCTTACAACAGAAAGTAATAAGATTTTTGTGAGTCAATAAAAGCAATTGAATCCAATTAATCCTTATTTGCCTTTTCAGACTTTTCAGTGATGATGAGTCTTGAAGTATTCCCACTCAAACATTTATTAAAATTAAATACCAGTAAAGAGTAGAATTGGCACATGGCACACAGGGATTTCCATAACATCAGAAATATTCTTTACATAAATATTATCAATATTTAGGGTATAATTTGACAAGCCACCAAAATACAATCAAACTCATCGCCACCAAAAGCACCACCGTGTGGTTTGAAAGCTGCAGATCTTCAGAAAGTAGTTAGAATTGCTCAACCCCTCAAAGGGACATATTTGGGCTTACAGGGATAACAGGGGGCATCTCTGGAAACATTTTTACATTAACTGGAAGCATCTCGGGGCAAATGTGAAATAACACATGGCTCATATAGCTAAAATAAAGCATATCTGTGCTATCTGTGAGATACTTCCAGTAACAGGAAGTATCTCTAGGCCATCAGTAGAGTTCAAGCCTAACATGGCTAACAGGACAGACTTCAAGACTAATGTGGCTTAGTGGACATATTTCCTATGGCTTGACTATGAAAAAGTAGGACATAACTTTTGTTGAGACCGGGCATTGGTGGAGGCTCCCAGTCAACCACCAGTTGGTCTACCTGCATGGAAAGCAAAGCCCCTTGATCCCGGAGCCCCTGCCAGCCCCACCACATGTTGTAACAAATGTCCAGCTGAAAAGTAATCCGTTATGCCATATAACTACCATCATTGCTCTGCACCCTCGGTCCTTTCTTGGCGCATGGTATGGAGCACCACAATACCATGAACAGCTTTATGCTGTGTCCTGAAGGGTGTATTGAAATCCGAGAGCTCAGCTAAATAGGCAGTGGTGCTTCCTCCTTGCTGCCAGTCTCATCTTAGACCATTATGTTTTATTCCATGTTCTTTTCTCCCTCGTGCTCCACACTGCTGCTGGCTTCTCACCTCGCCAAGATTGAAAATCATCCACTATGCCAAGAGTTTGGTCTTGCAATGGACCAATGGAAAGTATTTAAAACCTTCTGGAAAAGTCACTAGATGCTACATGTGCTAATTTGCATATAGATTATGCAGTATTTATTTAACAACTAGCAGCAGACAGAGAAGGTGGTGTGCATGAAGGTGATGTCTGGTAATGTTTGCATTTATGTGGCTACAGCTAGGCGTACGCTCAAAATGAAGAGTTTCCATTAAATATTCTTCCATTGTATAGACCATGAAAATGTTTAATCCAGCAGGAATGTTGTCATCAACCTTTCATGTAAAACGGACATGTAAAAAGTGAAAGATAGAAGATCTTTTTTTAAATTAAATAATTATAATATTTAAAGCAATCATATAAGATCACATGAGAGGGAGTGCTGTTGCACTGAATATCAGAATGATGCCAACATAGATATCTGCAATTGTCCAAACTAGCTTTATGCTGGCAACTGACACCTAGTGACCGACAGTTAGGGTAATTAATATAGATGAAACTAGTTTTATTTATTAGTTTTAGAAAGAAGTGCAATAATAATAGAATAAAGTAAAGAAAGTGAAGAGAATAAACCATGGAGATGGTGACCAACCCTGAGAAACACCGAATTTTCAGAACTCCATGGTGTAGCCACCTGTGAAGGAGGTTTTCTCGTGGTTCTGCCCCTCGCAATTCTTCTTTTTGACCTTTTTTTTATATATATATTAAAACATACCTGGCCCTATGTGAGAAAGTAATTGCCCACTTGCTAAATAATTAATGAACTGTGATTAAAAGCTGAGTTAAATTTCACTTGCCACACCCAAGTCTGATTACTGCCAGACCTTTTAAAGAAAAATTGTCTAAAAAAACAATTTCATTATCCCCAAGACTTTTAAGCAAATATTCTGTGGAGGGAAGGTGTGCTTTCTATTACATCTCACAGAATAACTTACACAGGTTTTTTTTAAAAAGAACATGTACATCATACCAACAGTCAAACATGGTATTGGTTGTGTAATCAAAGCGATTCACAGTGATGGAAAAGACTCTTAGGTTTAGGGGCAATTACTTTTTCACATAGGGCCAGTCAGGTTTGGACAGCGTTTTTCCCTTAACAAATGAAATCATCATTTACAAACTGTATTTTGTATTTACTGTTTTGGTTAATATTGTATAATATTAAAATTCTATCTATCTAATGTTATGTTTGAGTCAAATTAAGTCCAGTAAATAAAAGCAAAGAAGGAGCCCCATAATCAAACAGCGATTTGCGATTGGTGCTGTTGGCTGAATCTGTTGCTTTTCTATTACAATTTATAATTCAGCCACTACAGTATAATGCATAATACACATCCATCTTTCACTTTTTTCTGAAGAGCTGTACAGATCTACTGGCAGTTCTCTAATCAGCTAATAACGTGGCAGCAGCACCGAACAAAAATCCTGCAGCTACAGGTCAAGAGCTTCAGTTAATGCTCATATCAAATATCAGATTAAAGAAAAAGTGTGATCCCTGTCACTTCAATAATAATCACTCAAAAAAAAAAGCAGTTAGAAATAAAGCATCTCATCATGAGCGGAAAATAGGCCTTAAGGTTGATTATAGTTAGAGAAGTGTATCCACGCTACCACACAGCCTGGATATGTCCAGGGCGTGACAGACATTCCTGCAACTCCTCTATAATTGCCATATGGCATTTGGCTGAATGAAATAAAAGCTAAGAGAAATGACTGATCAATATTTTGGGGTGACTGTATATGAGTTTAAATGTTATCGATTATTTCTGAACAGTAAATTTCCCCTTTAAATCAGGTGTAAACTCTTACGTTTCCAATATATTGAATGTTTCCTCTCCTTTTTTTTTTCAATAAAAACTTTCCATTTTTTGTGAACAAATTCAAAAAACCTAGACTATTTATATCCACAGTAAATTCTTTTGTATTTATTTCATTCATAGACTAGATCAACATAATACCTGACATCATGCAAAGTGTCTCCCCGTAGCTGTTATCAGGTTTGACAATAGAATGGCAGTTCAGCAGTGCTTTGCATGCTTTACACAATCATGAAATGTTTTCAGAGAAATATCTTATTCAGAATGAGATCTTGGGTGTATTACTCGGAGCTGAGAGCAGATTTATATTTTTACACTAATGAATCAGCTGAACAAACGGAACACTGTGGCCTAATAACTTTTAAACAGTTTAAAGTACATCACATAATACAAGTAACATGAAAAAAATAAACATAAACTTACTAAAGGCAATAGTGAATTGCTCTTAGCACATATTATATATTATATTCGTTCCTAATAGAAAGTAGTTTAGTAAATGTTTGCGCTTACCATTTTTGATCATACACCAAGTCAGTGATTTTATCAGACAGCCGCTGTAGGCAAGAAGTGAAGATTAATCGGAACGTGTTCACATATTATGTGCACACTGTGTTTATTCATGCAAAATATTTCCCCCCTTAGGTAACATATGACACAATCATGCTATAACCCCTGTCTCTGTTTTTGTTCCTTAGTTTCTTTGTTTCCCTGGCTTAATTGTACTTTGTCTGAAAGTTCAGATGGTCATGCTTGATTATGTTTGTATAATACATTCCATCAAACTGAACCATCAATGCATCTCAGAGTCGCAACTGGGATCAGACTTAGAGATCCACTTTGCAAAAATGTGTTAAAACGATGACTGTGTTTTACATCAATTGTATTCACTATTTCTTATAGCTTTTTGTCCACAGTGCCTTTATGAATCTATTTAGTTACTTGTGTATTAACTTTTTTATTTATTTATTACAATCCTTATTAGCTCTCTTCACGTGGTCCCCACAAGTGAACATTATGTTACAATAAAAACCTACAATATTCAAAAACTATAATTAACAAATTAATTAATAAACAATAATCCTCCACTAGATCCATCTTGGATTCTCTGCTCCCCTATAAGAGATGGAATCTGTCAATATCTCTTTAGTGAGATCCAGTGTCGAATAAATGCGAGCTGCATCTAAGAAATTGATTTGATGTCCCCTTGATGTCCTGTGATTTTTTTTTAAAAATTGCTTTTGCTTCCCTTTTATTTCCCTGTTCGTTTGTCACCCTTTTCTTCTTTTACTACTAAATGTACAACTGGGTTGGCATTTGTGCTTCAATTTGGATCAAGTACAGGAGTTTTCCCAAATGGGAAATAGCACAGCAAGCCTAAGACCCATGACCAAAAATGAAGTAAGACAGCTCATGGGACTGGCTGGTTATTATCGTAGATGTGTCCCAGTGTGACCAGTTGACCGATCCTGTTAATGTATGCACCAGATCCATTAAAGAAATAGCCAAAGAGATTTTAATGTACTTTAGTGGAAGTATTCTTTCACTAGTGAATCCTCATCATTAAACCATTAAACCAGTTTTTTTACCATCTCTGCACAGTTATTTCGACATTCCCAACACAATGCAGGAGTCTTGTTGTAGAGAGTCTAGTTGTCAGTGTGTCGGGCTTTTCTTCGCTACATTGCTAGTAGTGGATGGCTGAAGGAGATCTGTGAATATTTTCTCGGATGTGAGACTAACAAAGATGAACAGTTTCTGAAATAAAGGGAAATGTTAGACAGACTAATCAATTGGCCATAGACAGTCAATACTATATTGGCCATGTGATGGTGAAGCGGATGGTGAAAAAAACACAAAGGACAGTGATAATAAGAGTCCCAAAAAGTGCACATCAAACTGTACCTTAATGTAATGTGCACTGTTTTTTTTTTTTTTTCAATTTAGATCTCTGCTGGTCTGAATAAACTATTAGCTCCACCTCAAACAAGATCTGCTTAGTTTAATTCACTATTGCTTGTAGTCCAACAAAAAACTCAACACAGTGACAGAAACATCACAGGCAACTAGAAGTATGGCAGAGTAATATACTGTCGTATACTACAGACACACAAGCACACGAATATAAATGCTCACAACATAAATCAGGCTTTACAATGTTTCACACGTGCAAATATAGAGGCTTAGTCTAAGATCATTACTGTTTTATTGTGTTTGTGGTATATGTTGTGTTTCCCTCACAAAATGTTGCTGAATGGAGATATTAGTGACGGCACTGTTCTAGGCAATACAACATACTGTAACTATTTACTACCAACATGTTAATACCAGTTGACCAAAGATTACAACAAAGATTATTAAAGTGTTTTGCAGCAAAAGGGAGAAAACCTTTAGGTAGAAAAGAAATTAGGAAAATCCCCTCCATGTATTTATTTCATGACATCATTCTATGCAAAAACTGTTCATTAAACATTAGACTCATTATGCAAATGTGTCGAGTAATATTTCCCCTAGTTGTTTGTTAACCTGCAAATCATACAGTATATATATAAAACCACGAGTGATTGGTCCAATCGGATGTGGTTGCCGGGCTTAGCCATGCCTCATGCGGTTCCCCCTTTTGTGCTTACATTAGCCCGATGTTTCGGCTCTCACGTGGGGCCCATCCGGTTGGAGTTTTAATACCTTTTATAAAGTAATTTTGCATGAGCTCTGTTCATGCTACCATTTTTCCACCACTGTTCTTCAAATAAAGCAAGCTTTCGATTGATATCAGACATCCCGTATCTTACACACTCATTTATACCTTCATCTAATGAAAGAGGTTTGTAAATGCTGATTATACCTTTTGGGTTATGCAAAATAATCAAACATAACACACAGACATAAAACATACTCAGTGAATATATGTATATAGAATTTTGCCCTAAAGGCACACTTTGCTTAAAATAGTGATATCGCTTAAAATAGTGTCCATTGTTTTGTGGACCTGTCAGCTGCATTTGACACAGTGAACTACAAGATTCTATTATCTATTCTTACAAGCCTTGGAATCTGTGGAACAGCGTGGCAGTGGTTTGCTTCTTACCTAGAAGATAGGTCGTATGAGGTGACATGGAGGGGATCCACATCTGCCCCATGCAGACTCTCTACTGGTGTCCCACAGGGCTCAGTACTTGGTTCTCTTCTGTTGTCGCTCTAAACCCAGTCTCTTGGTAAGGTCATATCTTCGCATGGATTTTCATACCATTGTTATGCAGATGACATGCAATTTATTATTTCCTTTCTTCCCTTAGACATTAAGTTTTCCACCCAGATCACAGGATGCCTGGCAGACATCTCATCCCGGATGGCAGCTCATCAGCTAAAGCTCAATCTGAGTAAAACCAAATTGCTGTTCATCCCTGGTGATTCATCCCCCGGTCAAGACCTTGTGATATCCCTGGACAACAATCAGATCACTCCTTCAGCCACCGCCCACAATCTTGGGATAACCATGGACAATCATCTGTCATTTTCCCCACACATCGCTAACCTTACTTGCTCTTGTTGATTTCTTCTTTAAAACATCAGAATAATCCGCCCATTTCATTCTTCACAGGCTACTCGATGCTTGTTCAGTCCCTTGTTATGTCAAGACTGGACTACTGCAACTCACAATTTTTCTTTTTTACTAAAAGCTTGAAACTCGTTTAGTTAGTAACCTAGTAACTCAGTGTAAGCATCTATCCAGTGACGTAAACTTCAAAGCACTTTTTGTTGCTCTGGATAAGAGCGTCTGCCAAATGCCTAAACGAAATGCATAAATGTAAACGATGAACCTTTGATTCACATTGTAGTAGTCTAATAGCCTAAGTAATGAGTAAAAGTATGTAAATTGATGCACATCAAAATGCAAATTATAAGTTGACTTAAGGGCAACATAATTTGTAAGTATGGTATTAGTTTTCACTGTTATGCTGATAACATACAGTTATATGTCCTGTATTGTATCAGGAAAGCCAGATGAGAAAAAAACAGCTTAATAAAGTTGAGCAATGTGTGAAGGACGTAAGAGACTGCATGTTAATTAACTTCCTTCTGCTTAATTCTGATAAGACAAAAGTTCTAGTCATAGGACCACATGCCGCTAGAAGCAAGCAGCAATATTACCAAGATAAGAAATATATTGTCCCTAAACGATGCAGAAAAACTAGTTCAGGCTTTTATCACCTCTAGGTTGGACTATTATAACGCCGTACTGTCTGGTTGTTCAACTAGGTGCATAAACAAGCTTCAGTTACTCCAGAATGCAGCAGCGAGGGTCCTCACTAGAACCAGAAGATATGAGCACATCGATTTTAAAAGACTATTTTTTACCAGTCTCATGCCACATTACCTGAGTGAACTGCTAGTGTCTTACGATCCGCCACGCCGACTTCAATCAAAGGATGCAGGCTGCTTGTCAGTACCACGTATTATGAAAATTAAAACAGGGGGCGGAGCTTTTTCTTTAAAAAGTCCCAAAGTTATGGAATAGTCTTCCAATTAATGTTCGGGACTCAGACACAGTCTCAGTCTTTAATTCTTAGTTAAAATCTATTTACTTTGCCAAGCATGATTGTAAATAGATTAACCTTAGGTAAAGGAGCAGATCTGGGGGACTCACGTAGAGTATCTGGTGAACTGGTATGTTTAGACGCTGTCCTCCCCACTCTCATTGATCACTCAGGTCTGTTGACAGTGAAATGATTGGATTTGTTGATTGGAAGTAAGTTATTCACCAGAGAAGTAAGGCAAGTTATTGGAAAGCTTTACTTCACTTTTGCATCTACATTGATTACACCTGCGTATTTAGTCCCGAGCTCCATGTCAGAGTGAGCATAATGTATCTTATAGCTGATTCTCAAGCTGTCTACTTGTATTTACAAAATGCTCCTGGAATTGTTTACTTGTACATTGGTCAGAACTCTTTTAATGATATCTTTATGTTTCATACATTGGAGGACCAGAAGCCACTCACTCAGTCAGACAGACATGTACGTGGGCTTCAACCTGAAATAATAATATCACTTATTATATTAAAGATGATCAGATTATTTGTAGCTTTATCCTTTTAACTATTTCTACAAACTCTTTTCACATCAAGACAGGTACTAACACTAGTAGTATCTAAAAATGCACTGCATATTTATGTATCTCACAAACTGATTGCATCTGAACCGTTTTGAGGTTCAGGTTGAGGGCAGAATGAATGCATCCACAACTGGCATTTCTTTTGCTTGTGCATAATTTTGCAATTGATGTTGAGAATTCCCTGACCTCAGTAGTGTACGCTAATATTCAGTAGTATAATCATTTACATTTTGGTTGATGTAAATGAGAGAGTTGATGTAAGTTTAACACTGCAATTAGCTCATCTGAACAGCACAATTAAATATTAAATAAAAAAACAGGCTGATTTAATCCCTGAACAATTGACAAACTCTTTTAAGTACCTCATGGCCAAAAGTGACAGTGGAAGTTATAGCAGTATTTAAATTGTTACATTTATAACATGTTTTAATATGGACATCACAATGGCTGCATTTTTTTATGTTAGCAAATGCTGTACTTCTCAAATTCACAAACAAACCACTGCCCTTTTTATGAAATAAAAAGCCACAACATTACCACCCAAAAAATTAAGCCCAATATTGTGTGGGTTCCCCATGTCAGAACCACCTCTGGTTCTGAAAAATAAAGCTAAAGCCAAAGTACAAAAACTAGGCGATGAAGTGCAGTTCCTCGAATGCCCACTGGGTGTCAGTCAATCCCTATAGACCCCAACTTGGCATAAACTTACAACTAACGTAAACATGTTTATATAAAATTTATATTTTAAATAATATTCTGAGCCATAATGTTATACATAATTAGGGGCGTGGCTGATTTGACTCCACTAACTGTCACTAACATCACTTCAGCTAATCAGCAAGGTCAGAATTTGGATTATGTTCTGGTTTGGAAACATATTTTTCACTTAGGTTGTCACCTTTACAATAAAAGTTACTTGGAATTCACATTTACATGGTAAGTTTCAGAAATGTGATGCATTTAGTTTTATTTTTTAACATAATAATTTTCACAGTTCATTCATTTTCACATACATTTTATTTATTTACAGATGATAGATTTATGCACAGTTAATTCATTTTCATTTGAAATTTGTTTAACAATTCATTTTCACTTAATAAAGTTTTATTTATTCTCATGCTCACTTTTTCTTGTTAGTTTATTTACTGTACTCCTTGTGCATGTATCCAGTAAAGTTTTGATGATTTTTGAAATTATTGAAAAAAAAATTTTTTTTTTTTGCTTTGTACATTTTTACTGGTAATTATGATCATCATATTAGGAAGCAGGTTTTATATGGGTTAAGAAATACAAGGGGTGTTCTGGTCAAACAGGGATTTCTGGTGAATGGAGGCGTAAAAGTAACTATGGCGATGGGACTTTTAGCCGCAGTAAAACATTTAAATGGTGCAAACATTCTGTGAATGACGATCCCGGCCGAGGTGGCTCAGAGCTCTCTGCAGTCCTTCCCATGAACATTCAGCATGTGGAACGCCTGATCCTTGAAAATCGATGCATTACTTGTTGACAACATGCAGAAGAGACGCATCTGTCTATGGGAACTGTACACACTCTCATTTACCAACGCCACTTGCAGATTACAGGAACTCGGTTGAGAGTCATTGCCCCATCCATCATAAAGTCCTGACCTCGCTCCGAGCCTTTACCACATGTTTGGGACATTAAAGTAGTTCCTGGGAGGCCAGTGTGTCAGACGTGAAACAGGCCGTCCAATCATGGCTCCGGTTTACTGAGAAAACTTTCTACCTTGATGGTATGCAAGCACTAGTAGCAGGAGATTATATAGAGAAATAAAGGGAGTTTTTACTCTCAGAAGTGTGTTCTGTTATTCTGTACAATCAAAAGTCCCGCTTCGACTCGAACGCCCCTTGACAAGGAATGCTCATGTAGTGAAATCAGTTCACCACCAGATGGCAGTCTCCTGTCATTTTTGTTTTTAACAGCTTCCCCACTGAATATGAACAATATAAACGTGTTTGTCTTAAATGTGAACATTTCAGATAGACAGATAGATAAATAGATCAATACAAAGAAAGATAAGAAGAAAGGAAGGAACAGTCTATAGTGTTCAACTAAAAAGAGGAAAGACTACGAATCACCGGATTGGGAAACACTCATGTGCCCAGCAGATGAAGAGTGTGTTAATGAGGTGCATGAACCAGTGTGTTAGAGCAGGACAACTAGTCAGACTTTATATCACAGACAGTATGTCATTAGCAAGTTATTCAGTTGGCCATGTAAACAGTACAGTACACGCTAAACGCAGAATAAAGTTGTTGCTCAATTTCTTCATCTGCGGCTGCATGAAAGCAAAACCAGAGCTGCAGTGAAATGAATCAGCAGCACAGAAGGAATGTTGCACAGCACATGCAGAACAGAAAGTCACTGATGGACAGACTAACCTAAGGAAAACTTGATAAAAAATATTATTTTCTGAACAGCTTGACCATTAATGATCCAACTTTAATCAGCAAGAGTTAAAAAGCTGGACTGTTGGCCACTAGGGGGCAGTATCGCCGGCGTAAATAGAATGTATGGAAAAGGAAGGAAACAGAAGGTCTGGCGTTTCGTGGTGCTACAGTGACTACAGAGACAGTGTAGAGGTATAAATTAATATAAATACATTTGAACACTGTTTGGTGTACCCCGCCCTTGTGCCCTAAGCCCCCTGGGATAGTCTCCAGCCCCCCCACCCGCGCCCCTGGATACAGGATATATTATAGATATAGAAGATGAGTGAGTGAGTCAGTGAGTGTGTGAGAGTGCACACTGTTTAATGCATCTTCTATTCAGAATCACAAGCGCGCACATACACACACACACACACACACACACACACACACACACACACACACACGCACAGAGAGAACTTAGGTTCTTGGTGGAACCTGCATTCTGAACATGATGTTCTTAAGCTTTATTCTGTGTGTGTAGATTGCAAAAGGTTTTTAAAAATTATCATTAGAAAGAAAGCAGGATGTTTTCATGTTCGGGTTTTGTTAGAATCACACTAGCCAATTAATTAGAATCAATTATAGATGTTTTTCTCCTCAAAGAGCATTATGTACAGTCAGTATTATAGATTTGAAACGTGAACATGTCTGCATATTAAAGGGATTTTGTATGTACAGCATTTAAAGATAAAAAGGCTCATTTGTTCACCCCTGATGCTGTGCACAGCCATGTTGTTTTGACATCACATAAATCATAGTTGAGAAATTCAAAGGTGGGAATGTTTAATTGAGGGTCCGTTTTCTTTTCATAGTCAGAGGTTGGAAATTACCGTCTGTTCTTAATACTTACTTACAGATTCACAAATATGCTCTTACAAGAATATCCTCTGCATCTCGAAACACATGAATATTCTGAAAAGGTTTTTATAATTTGAACCATTTTAAGGTGAAACTCTAGATTCTAGATTCATATATTTCAAGTCTTTTCTGTTTGCTTCTTTAGTTTTAATTTTGATGGTAACATCTTACAGCTCTCGAAAATCAAAACAATTGTCTTAAAATATTAGAATATTTCCTAAGATCAATCGAAAAAGACTCTTATTTACAATACAGAAATTCTGGAAAAAAGAAAAAAGTTATGCGCCTTTATTTACTCAGTACTTGACCAGAGTTCCTTTAGCCCGAATTACTGCATCAGTGCGGCATGGCATGGAGGTGAGCAGCCTGTGGCACTGCTGAGGTGTTATTAAAGACCAGGTTGCTTTGATAGCCGCCTTCAGCTCATCTATATTGTTGAGACTGGTGTTTCTCATCTTCCTCTTGACTATAGGGTTCAGGCCAGGTGAGGTAGCTGGCAAATCAAGCAGATTAATATCAGGTTTAACAAACCAGTTAGTGGTAGTTTTGGAAGTATGGGCAGGTGCCAGGTCCTGCTGGAAAAGGAAATCAGCATCTCCATAAAGTTTGCCAGTAGCCAGAAGCGAAAAGTGCTGTAAAAAAAATCCCCTGGTAGACGTTGTGTTGATTTTGGACTTGATAAATCAGTGGACCAACACCAGCAGATGACATGGCTCCCCAAATCATCTCCAACTGTGGAAACTTCAACCTGGGTTCTGTGCCTCTCCTCTGGTGAATCCAGAGTGGAGAATCCAGAATCCAGCTTGATTTCCAAATGAAATTTAACATTTATTTGCATCTGAAAAGAGGACTTTGGACCGCTGAGCAATGGTCAAGTTCTCCTTAGCCGAGGAACTTGTGACATTGTCCCTGGTTCAGAAGTGGCTTGATACTCGGTATGCAGCAGTCGTAGCTGTAGGCTGTGTTCATCTCTGTTGCTTATCAACTATCAAGTCAGCATTTATGCCCATGTCTGTACTGAACTATACCGAGAATATGGTATTTATACTGTGTTTTTATTAATATTCTCAAACTTGAAATTAAATATTATAATATTTTGAGACTCTGGATTTTTTATTCTCATGAGCTGTAAGCTGTAATCCTTCAAATGAAATCAAAATATGTTTTACATTTTACTTGACCAGCAACAAATCAAGAATATATGAGAGTATAGCTTTACTTACTGGTGTAAACTGGGTAACACGGCTTGAAACACTGCCCCGGTCATCTAAACCTGACTTACAGTAACACTGATTGATGCACCATTGAGATGGGCTCCTTCAAAACCCATAAACCTATTTTCCACCCACACCCCATTTTCCTTTCTCAGCTCAGCATTAGGCTGTGCTGTGCCTCAGGGGCTGGAACTCAGCCATAGCACTAGTGTAAAGCTGCCTTAAATGCATTAACCTGTCCAGGTTCCACTTCCACCATCCACTTTTGTACTTTTCCCACTAACATCAGGCTCACCTATTACCTCACGTGCCCACGGATGGCATTTGACCACTGCATTCACTCTTTGTCCGCTTCTGAACACTGGTTATGGCTTACCATTGACCTTCAAGTGCTTGCCACTGGGCTTGTTTACCACACAAGGATGGTTCTGTGCCACTCTTGCATCCTGGGGCACTGTTATTTGCTGTCATGTTGTGAGAGGCTTCCTTTTGTAGGCCATATACTTCTCTGGCCAGCTGCCATTGTGACTGGCTAGCCTCATTGCGAAAAATTGGGCAGGTGTACTGCTTTGTACCCAGATCCTATGAGGCCTCATCGCCACCTTTTTCTACTTCACTTTTCCATCATTCTCTTACTGATTGCTGTCTAGATGATCACTCACATGGGAATTTTCACTTTCCCCAGCTGGCTCAACCAGTCCCACTTCTGACACCAATTTGGCATGGGCTAGGAAGAAGATTGACAATTGTAAAAGCAATGAACTTTCCGTTTTATTTCCTAAACCTAAATGGAAATCTTTGTGTTTAACTGCAAAACTTCTAAACAAAGGAGAACCAGGGGAAAGTAACAAACAAACCAAATGAAGTAATATACTATGTGCCAACATGGAGGACCTTTAAAAGATGTCTTTTTTAAACAATAGATTTATAGTCTAACAAACATTTAGTGCAAGCACAGGAATTAATGTGCAAAAAAGAAAGAGCTTTGTGAAGGTGCAGCTGTGTTACACTATTTTTGTGAAAAATCATCAGTCCTTAGTCACCACTGTGATGCGTTTAGTTATCGAGACTATAAAATACCAGCAACTTGAGAGGGGGGGGGGGGGGGGAGAAAAAATAACAGGGTTTCTACACCTCTTCTTTTGGTTCTTTCTTGTAATTAGCAGACAGTGAGTCATGTCATGCACTGTTTGCACTGTTTGTCTGAATGAGTACTGTTTTTTTATTATCATTTTGCTGACCTACATCTGTGAGAAGTAACTTGTAGCATAACAGGAAACTGCTGATTCTAAGAAAGACTTTTTATTGACTTGGGCCTTAATTTTCTTTTTAATTCTTTTATTTTATAGCATCATTTACCAGGGGTTTGACCAAGGAACAAAGGTAAACAGGAAGTAAACAGGTAATCAATAAAAGAGGCACCATTAAAGTATTACATATTAACTATAGTTAATATTATTATTTATTTGATATTTATGACTGGTATTATCAGTGATAATGTTGCCGAGGTATAAAGCCTACTGCTTATATCAAACCTATCTCTAGCCTTGGCGTTAAATCTCTGAAGTCACATGAACTGTCACAAACTGCTCAAATCAATACTACACACTTTTTTTTTACATTTTGTGGGTGAGAATTCTTATTAAAGATATATAGACATATGTATTTGGACATATATATTTATTGGAATACAAAAGTATATTCTAATACCTTATTTTAAGAATGGTCTGATAGATAGATAGATAGATAGATAGATAGATAGATAGATAGATAGATAGATAGATAGATAGATTAAATATGACTTTAATGTCATCTAATGTTATGTGAATAATATGTGAACATTTTTTAAGTGATATCCTTGTAATACCTAGACATGCACTCAAGTTAAAATCAGATGTGAAAGTAACCTGAAAATGAAACCACATGCATTACATGTAAAATCACGTTTTAAAAAATAAACATGGACAACATGAAGTGCCTAAATGCAAATGAGTACATACACATAGTGCAATAATAATAATAATAATAATAATAATAATAATAATAATAATAATAATGCATTTGATATAATGCATCTCAATTTCTTGGTACACAGTGACGTCACATGTGTTTCTTCGTATATGTTAGTATAAAGCTGTGTTAGATTTGCTCAGAGATGGGGTGGAGGCGAAGCTTACTGTAAAAGCTTGCATGCCCATGCCCATGCCATGTTCCTTCCGCTTACCATCACCGCGCCACTTACACCAGCGACTATTGTTCTGATTGATTAGATTATTTATTCCACGTTTTAATAAGCACTGCTTTATTTTCTCTCTCTATACATATATATATTTTTTGTCTCTCTAAATGCGTGCACGTGTGAGGAGGTGCAAGTGTGCGCGAACACGCGTGCGCGTCTGTGTGTGTGTGTGTGTGTGTGCGCGCGCGCGCACGGTGCGCGACAGATGGCCGGCCTCTCCTCCCTCGGGGAAAGGCGGGATCTCGGCGAACGCGCGCGCGTGTCAATCACCGGCTCCTCGTGTGATGGCTCCTGCCAGTGACGTGCCCACCATATGGCCCTGGCATCCGAGCTGGTATGTAACCTCTCGCGTGCGTGGAGCCATGCCACACAGTCTCCGCGCGCTACCCGGGAAGGACTAGCACATGCACACACACATACACATACACACACATGCATGCATACATACACACACATGCATGCATGCATACATGAGCGAATGTACTCTTAAACGGAGCGTCCTAGCAGGGTGCCGGTCCCTCATGATGATGATGATGATGATGATGTAGAAGGAAAAGGCGCCTTCGCCTACTAGAAAGGAGGTGAGTTCTGAGGAGGTGATTATGCTATGAAAGGATTTGCAACACTAAACAGCCGATAATAATAAAAAAAAGAAAGAAAAATAAATAAATAAATAAATTTAAAATTAAAACGCCACCGTTTTTCGTTATAGCGACATGTTTCCGTTATGCTCGCGAGATTCTTTATATCAAAGCAGAATCAATAATCAATTATCAATAATGCAGACCGGTTTTAACGGATGCTCGGCTGAAAGACCGCGTGCACGTGCGTGTCGTTCCATTTCGGTCGATAATGTCGGTTTGACTTTTCAGTGACGTCTCATTGTCTGCAAAAAACAAGGTGCGTGTGGAGCAATGCGATGCCCGTGTGTGCGTGTGTGTGTGTGTGTTCAAGACAGGATGGAGATTTTTTACAGAGTAGTGCCATTTCATTATTATTATTATTATTATTATTATTATTATTATTATTATTATTATTATTTATACCATGCATTTTATTGCAATCTGAGAATTTCTGGATGCTTTTTTGTTTGTTGACTTGTTTGATAGATAGATAGATAGATAGATAGATAGATAGATAGATAGATAGATAGATAGATAGATAGATAGATACTTTATTGATCTCTAAGGAAATTCCAGATTTTGCTAAAGCTATGATTGCAGAACGGATTTTGCGTTTATTGCATGTCAGAATGGCTCTATGCTGGTATGGAAGCCTACTTGCATGTTGGTATATTCGTCAGTTTAGATTTTTTTTTTTTATCAAAGCAGTTATTATATGTTAATATAAAAGTTTGATGTCGCATCAGCCTGTATAAGACAAGAATTTTTGATTACTGAATTTTTTTTTTAATTGTGGTATGGATTTATACAGTGCCTCATTTTATTGCTTAATTTGACATCAATTATACTTTGTATTGGATGCAATCTGTACTTTTTTCCCTTTCTTTTATTTTTTATTTTTTATTTTTTTACTTGACTCGAGTAGGTCTAATATCGAATTTGTTACCTGTACTTCCTCCCCATGCTGTGGTGATTTGAGCTGTGTTGGAATGCTGCCAGGAGGAGGGGGGTAAATAAAGGGCGGACTAGGGGAGGGTGGGGGAGCGCGCGCTGCTCAAAGTGCCCCCCGAGACCTCCCGATGATCGGGGCCGCGCGAGCGGGGAATTCAGGGTGCGAGGCCGTCTGGCGCTGTCGGACTCACCGTGAGTCGCCAAAACACGGCTGTCCGTTTCATCCAAGAGCGATCTGAACGAACCGGAAACCGACGTGGATTATAGTAAGGTGCGTGACGTCACGCAGAAAACGTAATTGACTGCGTTTCGATTTTCCGACTCCAAACATTTCTGCAGCGTGCACGCGTGCGTAGCCTGTCTCATCCTAAGCAATTGAGACTTATTATTCTGTATGAAATATATTAGTGACTCATACCGGACCGGATAATCATTTTACCAGTAATTATGATCTAAACTAATTAACACGGTTTATAATAATAAGGCCCACATTTTCCCACGGTGGCAACAAGAAAGGGTTCAACAACATTCAGTATATACTGGAGAAAATTCATTAACAAACATAGAAATGTAACGTGAATTTATCAAAATTATTACGTTTTTACTCTGTTCAAATTATAATAATATCCTTTAATTGTTGTATAAAATATGTAGGGCCTGAATGTGCAGTTGATTATCAAATCCTGTATCCTGATCATTTCCGGTGTAACGCACTATGTGTGTGACTGATATAGAGGCCTATTAGACAACTTGAGAGATTTCGTTTCTGCTTCTGCACACAAATGCCTGAGGGATTTTAATCAGTATTTATTTAATTAACTCCTGCTTTTTATTTTATTTTATTGTACTCAGTGCCATGTTGACGCGGTTATTCAGCGATGCGCAGAAGTTCCCAGGCTGGGCGGACGACAGCGGAAGCGACGACTCCAAGACGAAAGATGACGAGCACGAGAGGGGTTCGCGCGACGACGATGCGGACGACGTGTTGGGCGACGCCAAGAGCACGAGTCGCGCGCAGTCGGAGATCGCGGCGGACGAGGACGACGACGACGACGACGATGAGGACGACGAAGGCGCCGACGGCGACGAGAACGGCGACAGACCCCGGAAGCGCGGCCCGAAGAAGCGCCAGATGACGCCGGCGCGCCTCGAGCGCTCCAAGCTGCGGCGGCAGAAAGCGAACGCGCGCGAGCGAACGCGCATGCACGACCTGAACTCGGCGCTGGACAACCTGCGCAAAGTGGTGCCTTGCTATTCGAAGACGCAGAAACTGTCCAAAATTGAGACGCTGCGCCTTGCCAAGAATTACATCTGGGCGCTGTCGGAGATCTTGCGTAACGGAAAACGACCAGACGTCGTTTCGTACGTGCAGACACTGTGCAAAGGCCTGTCGCAGCCGACGACGAATCTGGTGGCTGGCTGCTTGCAGCTCAACGCGCGGAACTTTCTCACCGACCTGTCGCACCAAGAGAGCGCTGCGGCGCGCTTCCACGCTCCCGACGCGTCCTTCGCCGCCGCGGCGCACGCCTACCCGTACCAGTGCGCGCGCCTCGCGGGCCCTCAGTGCCAGACCGGCGCGCACGGGTACTGCTACGACCCCGAATACGCCGGCGCCGCCGATTACGACGCGCGACGCAGCCCGACGCCCACCTGCGTCAACGGTGGATTTGCGCTGCGGTCGCACGAGGCCATGTCACCGGACATCGCGGACCGGGGATACCATCACTACTCCATGCACTACGCGCCTGCGCGCAGCCTCGGCTACGGCCCGTCGGGGGGCCGGGGGGGCGCAAGTGGAGGTGGTGGCGGAGCAGGTGGAGGCGGAGGCGGGCATTCGGAGAACGTGCCCCCGTACCACGACGTTCACGCGCATCACCACCACCACCACGAGCGCGCGCCTCCATACGAGGAACTGAACTCTTTTTTTTCATAACTGGAAAAAAAATTTATGTGTCTTTCGTCGTCATTGTCAAGTATTAGTGTGGAACTGAAAAAAAAACACACGTTACCTTTACAAGAAACACGTTTATTTAAGGCAGTCAGTATAAAAGGATTGCTCTTTTCCCCCTCGGACTTTAAATGGAACTACAATGGACTCGAATAAATGGATTTAACACAATCCAGCGGTTTAGCACATTTTCCCTAAAATTGTAATAACGGAATGCGTTACCAATGTAAAAGGAGCAAACAAATAAAGAAGAACACAAATGAAATAATAATAACAACAATAATTAAAGAAAAATAAAAAGGATAAACACAATCGAGTACCAATGATATAAAAGTCGGGGATGTTTAATCTAAATAAATCACAGAGGTCCTTTTCCAGTTGTTCATCTTATCCTGTTTTTATTTTATTTTTTATTTTTTTTCAATACATTACAGGCAAAAAACATTAAAGATTGTTTTCAGTTTAGGGATTTATTATTATTATTATTATTATTATTATTATTATTATTATTATTATTATTATTATTATTCGTTTTTGTTTTTTACATTTCGACATTTTAAGCATGAAACTATTTCTTCATTATTATTTGCCAGCCTTCGTGCAATTTTGTTGCTCATGTTTCTTGGGATTCTAGTATTCTTTTCATTCCTAGAATGTGTGTGTGTGTGTGTGTGTGTGTGTGTGTGTGTGTGTGTGTGTGTGTGTGTGTGTGTGTGTGCGCGCGCGCGTGCGTGCGTGTGTGTGTGTGTCTGTCTGTCTGTCTGTCTGTCTGTCTGTCTGTCTGTGTGTTTTGAAGTTTAAATCCAACAAAAATGAGCGTTTGTGCCAGGGGGAAATTTGTGGCTAGACTTTTTTTAAGTTAAGGCCACTTCTCAGGCTACGTGCGTTAATGTCATTGTGTGTGTGCAGTGTGTATATGTATGTAACACAGAGACACACAATAACATAGAATGAAGCGCAACATGTACGCAATAATTTGTTCTTTTGTTCCATATATGGGAAATTCCGTTGACGTGGACCAGACGTTGTTCCTGATTGAGTGACGGGTATCCTGTGATTAAAGGAGCTCACAGGAAAAATATTTACTTTTACATTTAGGCATTTGGCAGACACTCTTAACCAGAGCCAGTTACAAAAGTGCTTTGAAGTTTCCGTCACTGGATAAATCCTTACACTAACTAATCGTCTAGGTTACTGACACTAAACGAGTTTCAAACGTTTAGTTAAAAAAATGTGCATGGCTTGCAAATAACGATGACTACGTAAACCGGGTTTGTATTTAGATCTAACTGTAGAGGTGCTTAATGCACTACTCCAACACTCACGACTAAATAGCTGAATACTGTGTTATTATGTTGTTTTAAGACGGATCAATTATTTTTTGTGCGAGTCAAGCTAGGAATACCACCTATTCGAATCCCGAAGACACTCTGACCCGTACACTTTATGTCAACATCAAACTGAACAGCAGGCAGAATGTGACAGGCTACTCCTTTGAACTTCCAGTGTATAATTATTTGTGAATAATCAGGGTGTAATCTTTAAACTCCTCATACATGTGCTACCATTTTAAAACTTTAGTCACCAAACATTATTACTGAAAAGTAACATTTATGTACAGATAAACACAAAAACTGTAAACGCGTTTTTAGCAGACTAGATATTTTCTCTGTACATAATAATTATCACCCAATTGCAATGTCATTGATGTAAAGATAATGTAGGCTAATATAATAATTATAATCAATTTCGTAAAGAAATTATATGCTTGCAATAAATCGATGCTTAATTTAGTTTAGATATGCTTAATATAAAACTTTGTAAAAATATATATTTTCTTATACAATTGTAAATAGTTGCACTCGCGTTTGGAAATACCCTTTAAGACATTTAAATACCTTGTATTACACCAACAAACAAACAATTATATCGAAAATATAGGATGATCTACCTTTTACTCTTGTGTAACAGGTTTGTGCAAGACTCATTGTCTTAAATACTTATATAGAATATGTTTTAATAACAGCAAAACACATTTTAGAACGTAATCTGCAAAACAAGAAAATACATAAGTCAAGTAATTGATTAAATCCAAAGATCAAATACCAAGTTGAGATTTTTAAATAAATGTGACTAGAGTTTTGCTATGTGATGCCTCGTACACGGTTTTCAAAAACGATACAGTTGGACATAGAAGAATGAAATATTATGCCTTAATGACCGAACAGCTCAAGTTCTGAGAACAATTAATAAAAATATTTATATTTTAAATAATAATCATAGTAACAATATTTTATTATTAACATATTATTATTATTATTATTATTATTATTATTATTATTATTATTATATAATTACCATTATATTTATTATTATATTTTTTATTATAATTATATAAAATATTACTACTAATAATAAAAATTATTATTATTATTCTGTATCAGAGTGGGTGTAGGTAAAATGCATGACACAGAAAGATGCTCGCTCACGTACACACGGACTCTACACGGAGTTACACGCGCTGCGCTGCAGTCTCCCCCCGGTGAATCCGTGTGTCAAGAAAAAGCAAAGCAAGGAGTCCTGCCATGGTGCCCCATATGCTCCCCACTCACTTACTCACACACACACACACACACACACACATACACAGAGAGAGAGAGAGAGAGAGAGAGAGAGCTGCACAAGTTTGACGGCTTTAAAATAGAAATATATATATATATAATTAGGATCCGAATTTAGGCAGTGAAATACCCCGACAATCCTAAACAAAAAACTTTGTGGTAAAAAACAAATATAGAAACAAAATATGGAAAGAATACATACAGCCCAGGAGTGTAATATCTATAACGCTGTACATTAATATATATATTAACATTCTAAATTCCTCGATGGACAGAATGGTAGCATCGTGATATTGCGGCGTTGTGTCTGTTTTAAACATTTTTTCCTTCTTGATAAGTAGAAATTCCGATAAAAATTAAATATACATTTCTATGTTTTTATTTTTTAAAATGTTTGTCATTCGTGTCCGGGCCAGGTGCCAAACATTCATTTATCGTTCACAAATAGTATTAATAATAAGAAGATTTTCCTAATTACTAAGCCGATGCGTAAACGTTCTGTGTTTAGAAGGAAAGTATTTCTACATTTCTGGTTTCTCTGAGTGGATTAATTCAGTCTGCACCACGCGAGCAGCACAACAGATTTAGCGTTATGTTACAATGTGGGCTTTAAATTAGTCATAACATATTATATATATATACGAGGTTCAAATCAAGAATCAGGCAGAATTATGCGCAAGCAGCGAACAAAAGTAGCCGTTAATTATTTTCCTTGTCGGACTAAATCTTTTACCTTTTACTCGTGTATTTTACCTTCAAACCTGAATGCAACAAAAAACCCGTGACAGGTAAGACATCTACGGTACAGACCTATTAAAAGGGGATACGATTTACTGTTTACTGTTCAGTTACTGTTCGGCACCTTGATTTCTGAAAATGAGGCACTGATCATGTAGAACTGTGTGTCTGCAGATGAAGTTTTTTTCGTTTTAAAGATATTTTGTTAATGTTATTAAATGGATTTGCGGCTACCGCCTTGATTTCCAAGATAAGCAAAAAGAAAGAAAGAAAGAAAGAAATATTATTCTCCAGCACACTTGTACTCAACGGCTGTAACCAGAATCCATATTTGCAGGGTTCATCTTTACATTATTCGTATTCAAAGTCAGCCCCGAGGTGGCAAAGGCCAAACGGGAGCCGAGGGGCTTCTTTCCCTCCTTAAAATCCCCCCGACGGCGAGGTCGGGCCAAAGCTGGCACCGAAGCTGGCACCGAAGCTGGCGCGCCTGGCACCGGGGGCTCCTGCCAAGTCGCTAAATGTCTCAGCATCAGCAGCGCGGTGCCAACACACAGGCCAGAGCAGGGCCTTCTGGGTGGAGCCCGCTATTTCTTCCCTAATTCAGCAGCATCTGTTCATTACACTTCACGTTTCGCGTGTGTGAGAGACTACAGGAGGCCGTAAAGCCCCCGGGACACTCTGCTCGATATGCAAGAAAAACTCTGGACACACACACACACACACACATACACACACACGCACACACAATTATGTCCTGGAAGTCATGTCCATGTGTGTATGTGCGCTGTTTTTTCGACACCGGTACTATAGGATGTGAAAATCCTGCATGCATGGATACGGGGCGAAATTGATGAATTTATATTGATGAGTTCATTGTTTGGATCTCTGTTGTATGAAACACTCTTAAGGTACCTGATCACAGGACGCTTTGCCAAATGCAAATTAAATCACTAGCCGCCCAATCACTAATCAAATTAATTTTCTGGAGAAATCCTGATCTCATGTCCGATTGTCATGCGCCCTAACGCGATTTGTTGCGCATCAGAGCCACGCAGTTCCTCAGAGCATGTATTAAATATTCACAATCTGTATTTAAATATGCAAAGAGAGGCGTCTCGATTTAGGATCACGCGAACAGCGAGGCCATCGATCCATCAGGGAGTCTTGACCATCTCACACACACTCACACACACTCTCTCTCTCTCTCTCTCTCTCACACACACACACACACACACACGCTGCAGATCCTCTTTGTGCCAGCCACGCCCCAGCAGTGCCAGTCATGGAGCTTGGCACAGACTGGCATCACCTATTAAAAAATTCCACAGCATCTGTTCGGAGAGAAGCAGTCTTAAAGGAGCCGTAAACGGAAAGAAGGGGAACAGAAATCTAAATATAAATCTTAATATGAATCTCCAAGACTTCTGTGCATCAGCTGATATTTCATCTAATTTAAATTTAAATGTGATGATTTCTTGATATATTTTAAAACACAAAACACAAAGCCACACCCACTGACTACAAACTAAAAATCACTTTAAACAGCCATGATTATCAATTCAATACTTTTATCCAAATCGTCTAACTATGTTATTAATTAAGTATATTATTATTTGGTGCATTTGTATATGCGTTCAGTTTTCAGCCCAAAGTGGGCGTGGCAAACCTTGTACAGTTCCTCAGCATCAGCTTCATCACACCTCATTTTTTGCTTGAACATTTTGCAAATAAATGCATAGCCTTGCAACAAGCCTGACCAGGCAGTCACTAATGATGAAAGAATGATGAAATTACATCACAATGAAATATTTAAATTAAACATACATACATAACTCCGCCCATCAGACCTCCACATTGATAAGTATTTAACATGAATCATGTACTTTTTCTGCTTATGTTAAATAGAAAATGTGCCTACATCAAGAGCTGTTATAATTGTGCATATTGTTGTTTTGTGTGTGTGTGTGTGTGTGTGTGTGTGTGTGTGTGTGTGTGTGTGTGTGTGTGTGTGTGTGTGTGTACATCTAGCATGATTGCACAGCACTGGAGTGTGTTTGTGCATCAAATGCATGCAAGTGCAGCGGGGTTGTTGCTGGTCTGCACAGATGGTGTGTGTGTATGTGTGTGTGTGTGTGTGTGTGTGTGTGTGTATGTTGGTCACATGGGCATCAATAATTGGGCGCCATATTGCCCGGTTTTGCGGGGTTTTTTTCCCCAGCTGGACCTGTCAGATGGCATTGCGTCCAGCTCGATGCCCTCTCATCCGTCCATCCCTCTCTCCTCCTCTCTTTCCCTTTTCCCTTCACCTCATCTCTCCATCCCTCTCTCTGTTTTCCTTCAACTCTGCTTCCTCCTCATCTGATTCTTCCTCCTGCACCAAATCGTCTCCCCTCATCTCCACTTCCCTGTTTTATTTTCTTTTTCTTTTATCCCTCCTTTTTTATTCCATCTCTTTTTTTTTACTTTCACATTTTCATCTTTTTTATGTTTTGTCCAGCTTAATGTTTTGTAATCTCACAGTATTTTCTCTTTCACAGCCTTTGTTCTCTCTCTCTCTCTCTCTCTCTCTCTTCACTTGCTGCTCTCATCTTTTCATTCCATCTTGTACAATCTCTCATTCATTCTTTCACTCTTTCCTCACAGTTGCTCTCTCTTATCTTGTTCAGATCTTTCTATTTTCTGTTTTTTTTCTCTCCATACTTTTTTCTCTCACCTTACCCCATTCATTTCTCTTTTTTTATTTTTTTCTAATATCATCTTAACCTTCTTCTGTCAACCCTTTATAAATTAACTTTTTGCTCCTTTCCATTCTTTTTGTGGTATTTTTCCTCCTGTCTCTTTTTAGCCCCTTTCAATCCATTCCTTCATCTGCTTTGTCTACTCAATCTGTTTTTGCTACAGCTTATTTTACTTCACACACTTGTCCCCCCCCCCCCCTCTGTCTTAGATACATACGGTATATGATACATACATTCAAACACACACAAATATATACATGTACACACAGACACACGTTTCCTGATGTTAGTGTTTTTCAGTTCATTGTTAGTTAGCAGTGATTTAGCTCCAATTAACATTAAATAGCAAATTAGCAGTGAATTAGTTGTGTTTCAACTGTGATTTAGTTGTAAACTTGTGATTTAACAGGGTATATTAGTAATTTAGCAAGTATTTAGCAGTGTTTTAACTGTGTTGTATCAGTTAATTAGCAGTGATTTAGCTGTGGTTTGGTAGTGATTTAGCAGTAAATTATCAGTGAATTTGCAATGTTGATAATTATTGGTAGCCATACAAGCAAGTATGAAAAGTTCTATTTTGATGCTTTCTGACCCAGAGGCAATCTACTGTTCTGAAAAACGTCAAAGTTCCTGACTCCAAAAACATGTCCATCCCTATAGACCGCCATATTAAAATGCTTTACTATACAACAGAAATAAACATGTTTGCAGCCTGGTACAAAAAAAAAAAAGTTAGATTTCCCATTCATAACAACTGTACAATAATTTATGTTTATGTAACTATAAAAAGCAGAAAATGTACACATAATGCAGGGCATGGCCACCTGCATTGCAGTCGTCAAACTTCTAGCTGTCAACTATTCCTAGTGATGAATAGTTATACCAGCTACAGCGGTACCGCGACATACGAGTTATATATTGTGTACATATACATATTGTGAATCGCATTTTCCCATGGGAAATAATGTAAATGCAGATAATCTGTTCCAACCACCCAAAAATATTACCAATATTACCAATAACACTATAATCATATTTTTGCATATCAAAACAAACAAAACGTTTAGAAAGACCTAAAGACCTGAACCTCACTTAAGCTTAATTTATGATTCCACTTGGCACCAGCTTTAAACCTGTAAGCGGCTCCCTTTTCTTCTTGATACTGTCCTTGATAACATTCTTGGGGCCCATGGCACTATGGCTTCTCTAAACCTTACAAAATAGCAAAAAAAAAAAAACACCAAATATTATGAAAACTCGCTTTCCTTGGCTTTCCACTGACACAAACAAGTTTTGAATGGCTCTCAGACCGACGCACAATGTAGCCAGCATCCGGTTCAGCTGGGTTCGGTCCTATGCCGAAAATGCTTTGTATGCCGAGGCAGATTTCTTGCAACATTTCAGTTCTCCAGGGGAAATTTGTGAGGCGGGGCTCTCGTGTGCGAAGGTTACACTGAAAATGAAATCAAAAGGCTGTGTAAACCTTCCAGTGCATTCTCATTCATATTTTATAGATAATATAACCCCGGTAACGCATGTAGCATAAAATAGGATCTAAATTCATTTTATTCATCATACCCACCATTTTTGCTAAAACTGAGCTCACTAGCTTGTGGTCAGTAAATGATTTAGGTAGGCGGGTTTCCAACGACAGCCAGGCGCAAATTTACCCATTTATGGATAAACTGGGATTTAGGTTGAATCAGCTCCCGCCAAGATGGCAACAAGCAGAGCTCCCACAGGTGAGCTTCAAAACCTTGAGCTTGTGTGCAGTTCTTTGTATGTATACAGGCTTGTTTAGGACACAGTGGTACTGGCCCTGCTAACAGGACACATTTCCCTTTCTGTTTTGAAGCAGTAAAACCAGTGTCAGATGACCATGAGCAAAAACCTACTAATGCGCAAATATGATACAAATTAGAACCACAACCTCAAATACTTATATTCATTTTAAAAATGAAAAAACAACAAACAGAACCATGAAGACCCTGTAAGCCTCCTAAAATTGGATCTGGTAAACGAGGAGACCCTTTATATATTTTGTTTATTTATTCTATTCACAGGGACCTCTATAGTGGGTGGACAACAACAACAACAACAACAACAACAATAATAATAATAATAATAATAATAATAATAATAATAATAATAATAATAAAAGACAAATAATAAACATATTTTAGAACTATTATTTAAACAAGGGAAAATGTAAAGCTGGCTTGAATCACCCAGCAGGATCCTTGACTTCTTGATTTAGTGTTTCTAAATTGCACCATCTACTGCCAGGTACAGGTAATGCATTCTGCACCTAGAATCAGTCTATAAATGGTTCACCTGTCTTATTTTTAAACGACAATTTTTTTTTTACTTATTGTAAAACTAACCCATATGTTAATATATTACACAAGCAACCACAATTCTGCGAGGAAAACATTTTGATTAGCACTTCCACACACTGTTTTGTCCAATTTAATACAACACATAGACACACAGAGTGACTTGAGAGCAAATGCCGCTGGTCTCTGCTGATGAACATCTGTTCCTGAATGAAAACACAGTCTCGTGGCTGCAACAGAGAGAGGAAAAGAGAGAGCGCGGTGAGAGAGGGCGAGATTGCATTTTGATTACATCATCAACCATTTCGAATACTGGTCTATCGACGTCCTACAGCTTCAGAAGCTTGCACAGCTGATGAAGGACGTTTACTTGAAATGGTTTATTTCTCAGGAACACCTGTAACCGTTCATACAATTATTGGATCAGCCAATCATGTGGCAGCAGTGCAGCGTATAAAATCATGCAGACGCGGGTCAGAGAGATAATGTGATCTCAGTGACATTGACCAGGGCTCGATTGCTTAAGAAACTGATGATATTCTAGATATTTTAGAGATTTCACAGAGTGGACCACGTGGAAAGGTTTAAAGTTCAGAAGACGTTTCAGGCTGACAGGTCGTCTGCAGTAGCTCAATCGCTAGTGAGGTAAAAAGAATCTCAGGACAAGATGACATACATTGGATTTTATGCTACCACACCTAGTTTCACACCAATGAGCCAAAAACAAGAATCTGATGTCACACCGGTCGCCTCTACCTCTACCACCTCCCCCATCGACATCAGCGGAACTAAAGTGGAACGTGTCTCTGGCTTCAAGCTCCTAGGTGTCCACCTTCCTTACTAGAACGTTTTTTTTTATCGTACGCACCATTCAGAGCATCCTGACCAACTCTATCACCATCTGGTACGGTAGTTCCATTGTGTCATGGAGGAAAGACTACAAACGGTGATGAAAACCGCCCAGTACATTATTGGCACTCAACTACTAGCTATGTAACACCTTCACCACAGCAGGTTTCTGTGCAGAGGACACGTCATCATCAGAGACTCCTCGCACCCAAGTCACAAACCTTTTGACCTCCTTCCATCCAGGGGAAGGTACAGAAACATTTACACCAGAACCAGCGGGCTCAGGACCAAGCATGACCATTATTAAAAGCACTATACAAATAAAATAGAATATATTGAAATGCATTAAGATATATACAATTTATTTCTACATTTCTACAAATAAAAATGAATATATATTAAATTGTATTTGTAGAAATGTAGAAATAAATTTTATATATATTAATAGAGTTCAGGTATATACTGTCTATATAAGTGTATTAAGATATACAGTATATAATTTATTTCTATATTGATACAGGGCTGGTTTTGTCTAATTTATGTGTAGTTTTATATATATACTGTATATATAGTCAGCCAAAAAATTATACACACTTCAGAAAAAGAAAAATAGTATCATAATATTATCCTATATATCAATAAATAACATATAGGCTAAACTTAGTATTAAAATATTTATATATTAAGTTTATCTTTACACACACACACACACACACACACACACACACACACACATATCTTGCAAATTGTTATGAAAATATGAAAAGTACTTGCTTATATTCCCTTTTCCAATTCATAGCATTACATATTCTGTAGTTATGGTAGAGCCATGTTACATAATATTTATTGCATTTACTGTGTGTGTGTGTGTGTGTGTGTGTGTGTGTGTGTGTGTGTATATATATATATATATATATATAGGCAATGTGCAAGTTAAATAAGTAGAGTTTATATATTGCCTTTATTTGCACTGATGTACATACATGCGGTACGATTTGCACTTCTAGTAGATGCCAAGCATTTTGTTGAGTTCCTGTACCATGCAGTGACAGTAAAGTTGTCTCGACCAAACTAAACATTAGATTCATTATAATGATGTTGCATCGTTTGCACATGACATCCTGCCTGCTACAGGTCAGGTGGGTGGTGGTGATGTAATGCTGTGGGGATTGTTTTTGTTTTTGTTTGTTTGTTTGTTTGTTTGTTTGTTTGTTTGTTTGTTTGTTTGTTTGTTTTTGCCACATATTGGGCCTCTTTACGCAAATCATTCACTGTTTAAATGCTGCAACCAAAATTTATGAAACATACAATTTCACAAATTCCAGCATGAATTTATGAGTGTGTGTTTCCGTTCACTTCAGTGGCCTGAGTGTTTGTCCCTAGTCTGAGTGTGTGTCCTGGCCTGAGTGTGTGTCCTGGCCTCAGCATGTGTTCCCAGCCGGAGAGTGTGTACTGTGAAAGCTTTGATGTGGCTTATCTAGCTAACACCACTGCTGTGCTCACTACAGGGAGTACAGAGTGAGACAGACAGACAGATACTGAAGAGGGTGTGTGTGTGTGTGTGTGTGTGTGTGTGTGTGTGTGTGTGTGTGTGTGTGTGTGTGTGTGTAAGTAACACAGAGACAGACCAAAAGGGTACGTGTGTGTGTGTGTGTGTGTGTGTGTGTGTGTGTGTGTGTGTGTGTGTGTGTGTGTGTGTGTGTGCGCACATGTGTTTGTACGCAGGTGGGACGTGACAGGTTGAGGTTAAAATCACACTCGGCTCAAGTGCGCACTCTGAGGATCCGTCCAAATCCTCCATGATCCATGCAGCGCTGGCAGGAAATCCTTTGGCGTTTATTTGGGACGCGACCCGCTTAGCAGCTTTAACACTTTAGCACCTAATAAGAGCCGAAGATTTGCCCCTAATTACACACACCTGATTCACCAGCTCGTTAACACACTGCTCACGTTAGACGGGGCCTGTTAGTGCGCGTTAATGTGTTAGTGTTTGGTACTGTGAATTAGACACTATAATAAAGGTGTGTGTTAGGGTGTGGCAGTGTTCGTTAGTGTGTTTTAGTGTTTATTAATGTGTTCATTAGTGGCACATATTAAGAGAGTGGTGTTGTGTGTTACAGTGTCCTAGTGCACCGCCCGGCCAGAAAGAAAAAAAAGAAACGTTGCTCACTCGAATGTTTCACGTGACTGCATTTCCATTTGATTATGGCTCGCAATATGGTGGCCAATTCATGTGAGAAAATGACTCCTGCTGCTCCCAGAGCCGCTGGTGGAATATGGAACAGGGTCAATCTGGACTCATCAGACCACACGACCTTCTCCCATCACTCCAAAGTCCAATTTTTATCATCCCTAGTAAACCGACTGTCTCACTAACAAGTGGTTTTCTTATGGACACACAGCTGTTTAGTCCCAATCCTGTGAGTTCTCATTGCATTGTGTGTGTGTGTGTGTGTGTGTGTGTGTGTGTGTGTGTGTGTGTGTGTGTGTGTGTGTGTGTGTGTGTATAGAAATGCTTTTACTTAGCTCTGGTTACTGTTATAGATTTTTCTATGATGTAATTTCACCAAGCATTTAAGTGATCAGTATATACAGTATATACAGTAAAGCGGTACTTTGGCACATGAACCTCCCGCCTCATGAATTTTTGCCTTAAGAATTGAAATTTGCATCGGCATACGAAGCATTTTTAACGTACGAGCAAATAAACTGAGCCGAACCGAACGCCGGCTAAGTTGCGCGTAAAGCCAGAAGACGATCAAAACTTGTGTCAGTGGAAAGCCAAGCAAAGTGAGTTTACGTGTGTGTGTGTGTGTGTGTGTGTGTGTGTGTGTGTGTGTGTGTGTGTGTGTGTGTGTGTGTGTGTTGTTTGCATTTTGTGTAAGGTTTAGTGAAGACGCAGCACCGCGGGTCCCAAGAATGTTATCAGTGACGGTGGCAAGAAGAAAACGGAGCCACTTTCAGTTTGGTTTTTAACGCAGCCGGTGCCGAGAGGAATCGTAAATAGAGGTTAAGTGAGGTTTAATGTCTGTTTATTTCATATTTTACTTTTAACATTTACACGGCTTTTCTAAATGTTTTGATTGTTTTTATATGCAAAAATATGATTATAGTGTTGGAAATTGGTAATAGTGGTAATATTACTGGAACAGATTATCTGCATTTACATTATTGTTCCTGTAGGACGATGCATTTCACAGTACGATGTTTCACCTTAAGAACTCGCCTCCAGAGCGGATGCAGTACACACGTGCAGTATTAATTCATTTATTTATTTACTATTACAATTAGTTATTTTGGGACAATATTTCTTCCTTGAAGTTGGTGGTTCAGGACTATCCTCCGGGATAAAAATGTTCCGAGTGATTCTCCTTAGTTGTTTTCTTTGCTGAAGTGTTAATGTTTAGGCTTCTATCAACACAAGTTGCTTTTCCCATGTGAACATGAACGTATTCACTGAGTTTGCGAGCATTACACTTTCAGTCTTATTATCTTACAATGTTAGGTTTTACATTTGCAGTTGAATATCTTTTGTATATTTATATTCCTACAACTTTACCGTTACACAGTTTTATGCCATGAATGTCCTCCAGAAATACTGTACTGTAGGTAGGCTCCTGTGAGGTTTTCAAGCAGTTCTAACCATTTTTTGGAAAGTCTTGAGACTCTGAGCAGAGGAACTTTAAACCAGACAGTGGTGGTGCTGATGAGAATGTGTTTGAGAATGTCCTTTAAGCAAGATCTGCGCTGATGTGCTCACCAAGGAATTTGTACGTACCTGTGCACAATGGTGCAGACTGTTGCCACCGGATCTCCCTTCTGTGTCTCATCAGCCCAAGTGATAAATGGACAGAAGCATCATCTGTAAATGTGATGATGCTCGTTATGTTCTTGGTTGGATCGCAGTCATATGTGAGGAGAGTGTGCAGCACAGGGTTTGGGGGGTATTCAGTAGGTACACTATGGTTGCTAATTCTGACAGCCTGAGCACTGACTGTTAGAACGTCCAGACCCTCGTTGGACTGCATTGAATGCTAACCTGTAATCAATAAATAAAATTCTCACATAGCCGTGTTTGCACTCTACACAGCAAAATCCTTCGTCTAGAATTAACACTTTCAGAGTACATTCGTGACCATTAGGTCATATATAAACACTTGGGGTGTTAAAGCAACACTGGGAATTTTGCACTCTGGATGTGGGAGCTTCATGGATTGCCGTGTTGATGGCATCTTCTGTGACCGAGTTTTGGTGAGAAGCAAACTGAAGAGCGTCTAGAGTGTCCAGCATGTTCCTATGAACGAGCTCTACAGTGGGTGGTGCCATCAGCTGAGCGCATCATCTCTACCGAGCTCCCTGACCTGCACTCAATCTACAGCAAGCGAAGCTGGACCAAGGCCAGGAAGATCACGAAGAACCTCAGTCTCCCCAACAACGGACTGTTCTCTCCGCTCCCTGAGGGCCGACACACACACACACACACACACACACACACACACACACACACAGAGACTGAGGAGGAGCTTCTTCCAGCAGGCGATACGATCTCTCGACCAGAACTCCACATAGGATCAAAACAGTCTCGCTACTCATCACGATGCACATTACACATTACATATTAAAGTACATTTTTGCACACATTTTGCACACCATGGAACTTTGAACTTTGACTTTATCCTGCACATTGTCTTGCTCATGACTGCGCATGCTTTCTATACCCCAATTGCAATTTCTATTCTTTTTTATTTTGTTATTTGTATATAATGTAAATTAATTTTTTTAAGCTATTTGTAAAGTTTTCTCTTATTTCATAGTTTATTTTCTTATTTTTTGTATTTTCATAAGCATTCATTCAAGCATTTTCCTTCATATCATTCTGTGTATGACTTTATATGTGACAAATACATTTTTTATTTGAATATGAGACCTTTCAAAATACTTCATCAGTGCAACCAGTTAATAATCATTAAAGCAGGTGTATTTTTGGTTCAACGGTTATTGCATTAAGACAGGCTGGAACTGATGCTGCTAGAAACAGGTTAAACATGTCCACAAAGACATCACCCAGGCTCTTAGTACTGTGTGCTCCAGGGATGGTTCAGTTTGACAATTCCTGATGTGTGAAGTATCTTCTACTCAGGTGGCACTGTAGGGCTGCCAGTCTCTCAAACTGACTTTCCCGTAGTGGTTTCTGACACTGTGGAACAAACTGTTATCTATAAACATGGACAAAAAGACAATGCGACAGACAGTACAAAAGGAAGGCGAGATAATCAGCGTTATGTTTTAAAATAGAAAAGTTTTACCCCGATGATAAAAATCATAAGAACCGTATGCTGGTTAAACCACAGATGCTAGTTTCCGTCTTGCCACTGAACAGATGCTGTGGAATTTCAGATGCAGTTTTCCCTCTCCATCACCCATCACATCTGCCCCCGGGCGGGGGGGGGGGCGGCCCCCCCCCCCCCCCCCACACCTCTGATTTTTACCCCAGATGTCCGGGGTACCAGTGTGCCATGTGGCGTCTCGTTTCGCCCGGCACTGTGATGCCAACCGTGCCAACTGCCTCCTCCTCCAACAGAATGGAAACTATGGAAACGCCACCAAGCATGAATTGTCATCATAAATAAACAGATAAATAAATAATCAATCAGAGAGACCATAATAAAAATATAATACACAAATAAAACTGTGACAGGTTATATATTAACATATACAAATAAATAATAAGTACAAGCACACACATGAAACCATTTATAAATTTGTAATCTGGAAATGAAGCAAATTAAAATTCAATTACAATATTTTAAAAGAGCACAGAACTGATTCGTGTCATTTTCATTACTCTGATTCAGTGAGCCCTTGTGCCCTCCTGGTGGGGGTGGGGCTTCCTGGACGAAACCACACCCATCAGAAGAGAAACATTTCATTGTAGGATAAAAGGGATTAGTCAGAACTGCAGGAGTGACAGCCAGTGAGGCTTCTCTCTAATCGGATGAGTGGAGCCAAACTTTGCCAAAACCATAAATAAATGCCCCCTACAACATAACAGAGACCCTGATTGGGTGAAAACTTTAATCTCAGTGACTTTGACCATGGCTTTGATCAGCTCTCTAGTGTTTGATTAGATCTCATGTTTGATTAGATCTCTAGTGTTTCACAAAAAAAAAAAAAAAAAAAAAAAAACATGCGGTAAGCAGACCTGCAGGTGGAAATGCCTTGGGGAGAGAGATCAGGACAGAACGAACAGGCTGATTCGGGCTGATGTGAAGTCTAATGCAACTTAAATAACCAATCTCTACTATTATGGTGACTACAGTAAACCTTGTGGCAAAAGGTAAAATCAAACGATAGATAGATAGAGAGATAGATAGATAGATAGATAGATAGATAGATGCAAAAATGGCATCTTAGTCCCATCAAAGGAAATATTTTTCAATGTAGGCAAACATATCTTTAATTTCTTCAAATAGGTTTAAAACAAATAATAATAATAATAATTATTATTATTATTATTATTATTTAAACAAGATTTTTTATGCTCAAAATTTTACTACCATTTCATTAGGCAAAGGTTTAATAATCATATATTTGGTTTGTTGTTATTTTACCTTAAGAAAATATAGCTAAATTATTTATAATTAAGATGTTTTCATTTGCTAAGATTTAATATTTTTTCCCAGTGTAGAAAGATAGATTACTTTATTATCCCTAAGGAAAATTGCAGTGCTCTGGCAGCCAGTTCACAAACTGCATAAAGTAAGATACAAACAAATACGATGTGGAAGAATATTACAGGACTAGGATAAAATTATAAATCATTTCAAAACGTAATATAAAAAAAGGAATAAATAAAGACATTTGATATTCTGTACAATCGTGCAATCAAGTGGAAAATCTAAGAAATGTCCATTAAGCAGTAACATGTTGCAAATGTAATATCATCACATGTACAAGTGGAAACTTAAATAACTGTACATTCATTGGCTCAATAATCTATAGATTCAGATTTAACAGTTGGCTGTTAACTACAGAATAGAACAGAATGTACAAGGCCATATGTGTAGTAACGATTTTGGAGAAGGACATCCCGCTGCCTCAACTAGACATTTGAAGATGGCAAAACTGTTGTGGGGTCTTTTTCAGTCCAGTTGAATGTGAAAATCTCAGGATTTACTACAGGTTAAATCACACACAAAACATGCAGCT
Organism: Clarias macrocephalus; assembly: GCA_011419295.1. Lineage (NCBI taxonomy): Eukaryota > Metazoa > Chordata > Actinopteri > Siluriformes > Clariidae > Clarias > Clarias macrocephalus. The sequence continues at coordinate 70,652 of JAAGKR010000510.1, read as the reverse complement.
TTTTAAAAATATGTTCTAAATCTGAACTCGCCTTAGTTCTGACTTTCATTTGCTTCATCTTAAAGAACCTGCAAGCCTGTCATTATTTCAGCATCTGTCCTTGATGTGTGTGTGTGTGTGTGTGTGTGTGTGTGTGTGTGTGTGTGTGTGTGTGTGTGTGTGTGTGTGAGCGAGAGAGAGAGAGAGAGAGAGAGAGAGAGAGACAAAAACTCCAGGGAACTGTAGTGCCATTCCTGTTGTCATGGTAACTTCCAGAACACACTTGCCACGTAGATTATGATCATAAGAGAGATTTACTGACTTGTTTATTTTTGGATTTTCTGCTTGTTTATGTGTTTGTTTGTTTGATCATCTCATAGGACGTGGACTAATAGCTTCAGGCTATGATGGTGTGCACCATAAGTCTTATGTGAAAGTTCTCGGTCCATCAGTCCATCATTTAAAGGAAGCATGGTAAAGAGGTTCAGAGGCATCCTGGTGTGAAAAAGGTGTGTGTAAAAACACAGAAATACAGAAAGAGTGAAATAAAGCATAGGATCAGACTGCATGGAGTTTCACACATTTACTCCCACACTAAGGCTTCGTAGGTTGTAAGTTGTAGGCTATAAATTGTTAATTGAAGCAAGCAAGTTGTGATTTTTAAAAGATAGTTTGTATGTTGTAATTTGTAAAGTGACAGTTGTAGAATGTAAGTTGTATGTTGTAGCTTCAATTGTAATTTGTAATTTTAGGTTGCAAATTATAGTTTGGAGATTGTAAAATATAGCTTGTAAATTCTAGGTTGTAAGTTGTTAATTGATTGTTGTAAATTGTAAAACATGAATTATATTTATTCTAAGTTATTATAAGTGGTAACATTATGTCATTCTACTTACATTTTAATTTAATCTGCATGTAACACAGATTGTAATTTTACTTTGTAAATTGTAGGTTATAAAGTTTAGGCATTAAACTGGAAACTGATGATTGTAAATTGTAGGTTGCAAATTTTAAAGTTATGAATTACAAATGATAATTTGTAGATTACCAGTTGTAGGTTGTAAATTGCATGTTTTGAGTTGATTATTGTCCGTTTTAGGATGTAAATTGTTAGGTGTGGGTATTCATTTGAAGATTGTCAGTTGTATATTATAAATTGTATGAAGTTATTCATTGGAGATTGTAAGCTATAGTTTGTAAATTTGCATGCTGTGAGTTGTTCATTAATAATTATAGGTATAAGTTTGGTTGTGAATTGGATGTTTTAAGTGTTAATTGAAGCTTGTAGGTTGTTCATTGTTGAAAGTAAGCTATTAATTGTAGAGTAATTGTAAGGTGCAGGTTGTAGATAAATTGAAAGGCTTAAGCTGATAATTGAAAATTGTAGATTGTAGGCGGTAAATTGTAGTTTGTAAACTATAGGTTGTAAGTTAGTGAAGATTGTAAGTTCTAAATTGTATGTTGTTACTTGTTAATTACAGAAGTTGGACGTTGTAAATTGCACATTGCAGTTAATTATTATTCAAATAATAAGTTGTATGGTGTGAAGCACATAGGCTGTAAGCTGTACATTGTATGTTTAATGTTATAATGTGTAATTGTAGTAATAAACACAAAGTTATTGGTGTGTATTTGTTTGGACATTTCTTGTTACTTTCTTGTTGTCTGTTGTGTTGTATGTCAGCACATCCCACCTGAGCACTGTTTTCTTTTGTGGATACACAACATGCTAAAAAATTCAGCTAAACTGCTTGATTCATGGTTGAAAAAATTTTCATTGTTAAAACAATGACATGAATGCACAATAACAGCCAGTAGCCAAACTCATCCAGACAAAGACACAAGCAATAATAAAGTTTCATTAATAGCCCACATGACAATTCATGGGGAGGCAAACTTGTAAAACGGGAAGCATATTTTTGTAGAAAAAGTATGCACAAAACAATGATACTTTATGTAAAAAAAATAAGTTTTCATAAAGTAGCCAGCTATTTGCATTGCTTATTTAATTTTCACACACACACACACACACACACACACACACATACGCACACACACAGTTGAGATTTCACAAGCGTTAAAAAGCTGCGAGAGCATGGGAGGTGAGATCGTGGTACAGTTTCACAGTCCAAATGGCGCAAAGTCCTCGCACTTCTATAAGTTAAACTCCTCAAACTTCCTGAATTACTAATTCCTCACTTCTGAAACTCATAAAGGCAAAGAAAAAAAAACGCACACAACTCAAGTCACAGCCAGTCTTTACAGCCTTGTGATCTGTAGAGTTTTTATATTTTTACAGCAACCTTGCTTCTGCTTCTGGAGGTTTATGTTTTAGTAATTACCTCGATCGACATTTAAATGTTCTTTTCACAAACAGAAACAGTTACGTCAGTAATTACACGAGTCGCATTATGTCTTTACGGACAGGTTACACGCATGATTAATTCAATTCTCTGGTTGAGCTATCCAGATTATTTAGGAATTTAACAAAACATCAGTGATTTTTAAAGGTATGGTGAGTCCTTTACACACCATAAGCACTACATCCTACATGCCAAACCCTACACCCTAAATCCTACGCTACCCCTTAAACCCTATTTTGTAGACTACAGAACATCTTACAAATTTAGAAAAATTTTAGTCTGAATTGTTTATAGAAAGTGACTATAATAAGTTCTAGGTTCATTACATATAAACTGAAATGTTCCAAGAGTTTAAATTCATTTAAATTCAATGATTCTGCGCTAAAGCTTAAAATTTTGAATATTTTCTAAAATTAATCAAAAAGGAGTTATTGGTAAATACATTCTGAAAAATTTTGTTTGTTCATGCACTCAGTACTTGGTCAGGCCCTCTGTAGCAGAATTACTGCAACACTGCATCATGGCGCAAATCAGCCTGTGGCCATCCTGAGGCGTTACTGAAGACCAGGTTGCTTTGCTAGCAGCCTTCAGATTGTCTGTATTGTTGGGACGGGTGTTTCTCCTCTTCCTCTTGAAAATAGCCCATAGATTCTCTGCAGGGTACAGGTCAGGTGAGTTGGCTGTCCAGTCAAGCACAGTAATAACACAGTCAGCAAATCCGTTAATGGTAGATTTGACACCGTGGGCAGGTGCTAAGTCCTGCTGGAAATAAAGGAAATTGGCATCTCCATGGAAGCAGGAAGTGCTCTAAACTCTCTTTGAAGATGGCAGTGTGGAATTTGGACTTGATAAAACACAGTAGACCAACACCAGCAGATGATGTCAATACTTTTATCTTCAATGCAATTAATCCTGTGTTGGCCATCAGGGTCCCAACTCATTGCAGGGCACAAGCACCAACTTACACAAGCCACAGGGGAACATGAAAACTCCACCCCACAGATCAGAGCAACTGTCAAGGTGTATGGCAACAGGAAATCTTTACCTGTTGCGAAGAATTATAGTCATCTACAGCAAAGATTAAATATTTACAGTACCCTCAAAAATTTTGTCACCTTTAAGGCATATATTCTTATATGCAATATTCTTATAGGAAAAAAAACAATACATGCAATAAACGTTCAAACATACAAGACACAAACAAAACTGGAATGACGTATAATGTGATTATATAATTCCACAAAATGTGATAATGGACAGTAACAGCACTAGAATGTTTAAACAGTGGAACCTCAGATTGCGTGTAACGCGGTTTGCAAGTGTTCCATAAGACGAGCAAAGATTTTTTAGAAATTTTGACTTGGAAAACGAACAAGTCTTGGTTTAGTATCATGTATCACGCATGCGCTTCTTGTTTTCACGCCGAGCGTCACATGATCACAACTGAGCCACTGGTTTTTCTCTCTCTTGCGCTGCGGAATTGTGGTGAATCGTCTCCCCAGCTGGGTCTTAGTGCTCGTCTCTTACTGGTATAATCAACATCCGTGCACAGACTGTTTACTATAACACTGTGACCATGTGTGTGTGTGTGTAAAACAGATTTCATTTTGTTTGTATGCGTGTGTGTGCAGCCCGCGTGTATTGTTTATTATTATACACGTGTGTGCGCGCATGTAAAGCAAAAGAAAGTCTCATTAGAGAGGTTAAAGATCCATTTTCTCTCTCTGTATCAGCCTGCATTTTGTGTCTGTGTGCACGTGCATGTCATCGGGCACACACACATACCCCTCCTACGTTTGCCTTCACACACACACACACACACACTCTCTCTCTCTCTCTCTCTCTCTCTCTCTCTCTCTGCTCTACACAGAAACACTGTTCTGTCGCGATTCTTCAAAGGTAAAGTGCAGGTTAATTTGTTTCATTTTTACTTTACAGCAGTGATTTCGTTAGTGTGTCGCCCAATCGAGTGTCATTGTAGAGATTTCTTGTTTCTTTTTCCGATAAAACAGTGTTTCTGTTGTGTGTGCGGGTGTGTGAAAAGAGTGGAGGAAGGGTAACTGTGTAAGACGAAAAGAGGGAGAGGGGAGAGGCTCCTTATTTTAGCTTCACACACAAACACACACACACATACACACACACACATAAATAGCGCCTGACCGCACAAATGGAAACACTTATCTGTGAGGACTTATTTGTACTTTTTTAAAGGGTAAAGTGCAGGTTAATTTGTGTTATTTTTACTTTATATTTTGTATTAATTATTTTTATGTATTTATTTTGTTAGTGCTGTGGAACGAATAATTTGAGTTTCCATTATTTATTATGGGAAAATACAATTTGGTTTACGAGTGTTTTGAAATAAAAACCTGCTTCTGGAATGAATTATGCTCGTAATCCAAGGGTCCACAGTATATGTATTAGTCAGGTGATCCAACAATCTTTAATTACACTGTGTGTCTCAGCGTGGGTGAGAGTAGGTCTGTACGGTCCGCAGTACTGAGGAGAGAGCAGCTGCCTGACAAAACCCACATTCACACCCAGTCATAGAAGCACTTTCAGCAACAACACACATCTGATAACGTTATGTCGTCTCTGCAGTAATTGCTTCTAAGTCCTTCTGAATCGCCTCTGAACTGTCCGTGTCGTTCTGTTCACGGCTAATGCTAACAGGCCGCATGCAATGTGGGGTCTTCGCAACATGCTAATTTGGTGTTTCTTCATCCATGCTCATCATCCTTTGAACCTCTGAACTAAGATATCCTAGAATGTTAGCTATTATAGCTTGTTAGAGTAGAGTGTTTACACAGCTTGTGAAAGTAATGCATTGTATGAAGTTCATGGTGCAGATTAGCATTAAGGCACATAAGCTGCATTACACATTATAAATGTATAATATTGTAGACAGATTTATTTTGAAGATGCGGTTAGCATAATGAAAGGAGTTAGCACTCACAGCTATATGTTAAAAAAGACACAGAAATCAGGACAAAAAAAGCTTTGTGTTATTAACAATATGTGATTGCTACCTAGTTGCATTGATGTTGGTTTAAATGTTTTTTGTACTTTGTTTTTAATAACAATCCCGTGAATTGCTTCCTGTCTAAACTAGCAACTTGTTGGGGCCCAAGCACTATGGCATCACCCTTATGTCATCGTATTGTGAGGGTCCTCTTGTTCTTCTAAGGATTATTTTTCAATCTCCTGACAATCTGCTGCCATTAGGCGCCTCAGTTTTTTGCTGCATAGCTCATACACACTTGCGCGTCTGCATTTACATTTGCATCTGCATTTAGAGCTCATTGAGCTAAACAACGTTCGCACTGCATGTCATGGGCTCTCCTCAACAGGAAGTCCAGTTATTTTGGGTCATTTGCAAAACACACCCAATGGATTTTGATGAACTCCTCCTAGGGAATTTATACAGTTGCCAACAAACCATCCCTATGTCATCTGAATACATTCAATTCAATTCAATTTTATTTGTATAGCGCTTTCAACAATACAAAGCAAAGCAGCTTTACACAATCGAAAGAATTATTTATGTTTGTATGAACTGTGAATGTATGAATCAAAATGCTCAGATAGTCCCTTAATCCCTGATGATGTTCATCTTAGTCACATTGACGATGTAAAATTGCAGCGGGATTTTTGATTTCTCAAACGGGTCAGCCGAGACGATGCTGTAAACTTATGCCGAAGACTTTCTGTGTGACATTTTATTACGTTTATCACACTGAGTGACAACATAGTATGATGCTTTTTTCACCACCTGGGGCTTTTTGGAGGTCTAGACATAAAATTTTCTCTTTTGAAATATTATGTCATAATGGTATTGGTACAGTATGTCCCCTTTAAATGCATGCGCCAAGACCCGATACACGCCCACTGTGCGAACGTTCTTTCTGGTGTGCCTGGGTGCTGAGGACTCGGGGTGCTTGGGCCCGCCCATCGTTGCTTGCAACTATATTTTAACTTGAATAGCAAACAGTAAGTGTGTAAAAAGTCAGTGTTATAGTGAAATGTATTCAATTAATTCGATAAATAGCTAACTGGGATGTGTGGACTGATAGACTGGCACCGCGTCACAAAGTCCCTGTGAGAGAGAGACAAAATGGCAACTTTGTTTGGCTGCAGCCTAAGCTGTAGCTAATCAGCTAGTTAGGAGTTAGCGTATGGGATTGTATGGACCTGCTTCCAGTTCTGACGTCACAGTAAGTCACATGACCTACTGTGGGCCAATAATACATTAGAGTGAATAAGTGAGACAGAGAGAGTGAAAGAGAGACACAGAAAGAGACAGGCAAGGAGAGAGACAGACAGACAGAGAGAGAGAGAGAGAGAGAGAGAGAGAGAGACAGAGGGGAAATGTGTTGTTTTGGTTCCAGTCCAGATCGTTAATGCAGCTCGCTGCTGATTGATGGAGTGTCAGTGGTTTAGTTTCTCCATCGCTGTGAGATGAATTGATAACTTACGAACACACACACACACACATACACACAAACACACACACACACACACATATACATAGTTGTGTTTATATATGGTGTGTGTGTGTGTGTGTGTGTGTGTGTGTGTGTGTGTGTACACACACTCTCTGCAAAACAGAAGAATATCTACAGCTGTGGATGGTACAGTCACTGTTTTGTGGTTGTGTGTGTGTGTGTGTGTGTGTGTGTGTGTGTGTGTGTGTGTGTGTGTGTGTGTGTGTGTGTAAGATACAGGGAGCATTTGTCTAGGGGTCGAGGGGATGTAGTGATCCGAGCGAAAGCCTCCTGTTTTCAGTCGAGGCTCAGAGGCAGCAGATAGAGGTGCATTGTGGGTAAAAGTCTGTGTGTGTGTGTGTGTGTGTGTGTGTGTGTGTGTGTGTGTGTGTGTGTGTGTGTGTGTGTGTGTGTGTGTGTGTGTTTTGAGGGGAACGCCAGATGGCACAGCACACTGTGAAAACCGAGAAGGTGGGGGCTTCTGATTGTGCCAGGAGGCATTGGTGTTTGTGTGTGTGTGTGTGTGTGTGTGTGTGTGTGTGTGTGTGTGTGTGTGTGTGTGTGTGTGTGTGTGTGTGTGTGTGTGTGTTTTATACTGGAACCTTGGTTTCTCTCTGAGAGGTGAAGCTCCACTAACCCCAGCAGTGCACCATAATATAGTGTGTGTGTGTGTGTGTGTGTGTGTGTGTGTGTGTGTGTGTGTGTGTGTGTGTGTGTGTGTATTCCAGCTGGTGGAAGACCATATTTGACAAATTTTAATATAATGACATCATGTAAAAAAAAAAAGGAAAAGAAATTGAACATACTACTACTAGTACTGCTACTACTTATGATAATAATAATAAGAAGAAGATAAGAAATATCCGATGAGTCCACACACTCGTTACAAACATCAGTTCATGTCACGTTACACAGAACTATAAAGAGATGAACACACTAATCAGTGATCATGTGAAATGCCTGCTCAAACCTGATTGGCTGATGGTGCTCATATAATTAAAGCAAACCAGATATTATTATTATTATTATTATTATTATTATTATTATTATTATTATTTTATAATGCTCGCACACCAAATTCCAGCCTGGTCAGACTTTCGGGTTGTGATCTGCCTTCTATCGTGTCCATTTTTGCAGGACAGATAAAGTAATTTGTCTTACCTACCTTGATAGTCTTAGTTTGTGTTATTTAAGTTTTTTTTTTTTACATTATTTTGTTCTTTTACATTGAAATTTTGGTACTTAGTGTTGTTTGTAAGGGGATTGAGAGTAACATAATTTCAATTCTTTATATTGATGTACTGTACACGTAGCAGAATCGACAATAAAGTTGACTTTGACTTGACTTTGAGTTCTTAAGGCAAAAATATTTATTGCAAAACAAATTTCCCCATAAGAAATAATGTGAATGCAGACAATCCGTTCCAGCCACTCAAAAATATTACCAATATTACCAAAAGGCGTGCAGAATATCACGTACGTTTCAAACGAATGCTGATGGCAACATTGGTATCGTGGGTCGACTTTAAGTGACTGAAAGAAAAATTCTTAAACTCACTTGGCTTTCCACTGATGCAAACAATTTTTTAACTGCTCCCGGGCGTACGGGCGAAGGATTCAGCTTGGTCGTTCATATGCCAAAAATGCTTTGTACATCAATGAAGATTACATTCCATTAACATTCCGTTTGCGCTCCAGATGTGTGTGTGCTCACACAGGAGAGGAAAACATTCCATGCTTTTTGTTCTTTTTTGCATTTATGTTTTGGTCAGGGCTTAAACAAGCCAGTTAGATGTTGCCCCTATTGTGACCTCATATAAGAAGCTCCCCTCCCCCAGCACGTTGTTCAGGTCTCCTGTGGAGCTCATTTACATTTACACTGAAACAGGGGGTTTGGACGAGGAGTGAAAACAGGAGATCTGTTAGAGAAATTGTAACAGGCATTTAAAAAAAAAAAAAAAAAAAAAAAAAACACAAATATCCACAAAGAAACAGAAGTGATTTTATTGATGGCTTACATTAACTGCCTGAAATCGTCCTGTGACCGTATGGTTTGCAGGTTTGCTGTTACGGGAAAAGAATCCACAACAAAGCGTGTGGTGCTCCGATGCGGCACGAAGCCGATTATACGCACATGACAGTGTGTAATTTCATCAAGAGTTTCATTTATTAATGAACTAAAAATGACGGTATAGGTACATTTAATGTTCTGGAATGTTCATGACTCTGTTCACTTTCTGTCCTTAATTGTGTCCTTAGTAAGACAAAGACAGCTTGTCACGTGACTCAGAAACCATGAAGAGAATTTCTTTTTCTTGAACTGCCTCCTGTTTAGGGAAACTTTTCCAGCGTTACTTGTGAATGCTCCAAAGTGCTGACGCTGGGGGTTTCTCCTCCCAGAAGACCTCACTTATCAACAGTCATGTCTTTCTCTTTGTTACATATAAATAATTATAACGACGCCATTAAACAATAGTATAACTGTGTTCAGCGGTTTCTTCTGATCAACTAGCGAACAAGAATGAATAAATGAATATTAAATGTGCATAACTGCGAAAAAAAATGACATCCTAGCAAAATGTCTTAAATCTAGTCACCATTGAATTATATTGTACGAGTCACACTGTAATAGTTCTTGTTGTACAGTTACAATAAACCAAATCTAAGATTATTAAAGCCTATTTATAGATGTTTCGCATTTTTAAACATTACTTTTCTTGCTGTACTGGCCATCTGCCAATGCATTGTGCTTATTTCTAGAAATAAATGCTTAAAACTAACAAAAAATGTATTTCTTTAATATTCAATTCCATTTTGTTTATATAGTGCTTTTAACAATGACCACTGTCGCAAATCAGCTTTATAGAAACAAACGGAAATGAGGGAAATTTGTATGAAATGTGTGTGAAAATATGCATGAATCATAATGATCAAATTGTCCCTGATGTCCTCTGATAGACAGTAAATGTCTACAAATAATCATCTTATAGATTTAGTTTGATATCATACTTTATTTTTAAATTTGTAGGTACAAACGTCAAGGTTCAAGATTTTTTTCATTTTTGCTTGGATGTCACTTTTTCTTATTTGAGCTAAAACTTTCCTTGAAAGTTTTCCTGCTGTCTGTTGTGACTAATATCTCAGAGGAATCACAAAAAAATCAATAATAATAATAATAATAATAATAATAATAAAGATCTGTACAGAGAGCAGGACACACTGTAGTTTATCATCATTGTAGTGATGTCACCGTGGATCATGATGTCATGTGATGTGTGTGTGTGTGTGTGTGTGTGTGTGTGTGTGTGTGTGTGTGTGTGTGTGTGTGTGCACTGGAGAATTTAAGGAAGGTCAGGTGCTTGACAGGTGGCCGAGTCCCAGGTCTGGCATACGAGTGAATGAGTGAGAGAGAGTGTTTTTGGTAAATGGAGACACACACAAACAGAGAGTGAGAGAGAGAAAGAAAGACCCCAGGGTGATTATTGACATGTGGCCGAGTCCCAGATCTGACCCGAGAGAGAGAGTGACAGAGCGAGAGAGAGAGAGAGAGAGAGAGAGAGCAGCTGTGGACGTAATTCGTCTAACACACTGCTTGTGCTCTGATTAAGCAAGCGCTCCGGCCTCTAATTTCCTCCTGACACTGGTTAATGCTCTATATATCTCAATCTCTCTCTCACTCACACACACACACACACACACACACACACCTGGTCACCTGCCCATTAGACGGTGTCCTTAGATCAGAACCAAAGACTGTGTGTGTGTGTGTGTGTGTGTGTGTGTGTGTGTGTGTGTGTGTGTGTGTGTGTGTGTCTGTGATACTGACAGCCACCACAGCAGCAGGTATTCAGAGTGAGAGCAAAGAACAAAAAACCCTGAGTGGCAAAAGAATCTCCTCATAGTGGGACTGAGCGTCACTCTCTCACTCTCTCACTCTCTCTCTCTCTCTCACACACACACACACGCACACACACACACACACACACACACACACACACACACACACACACACACACACACATAGTCATATCTAACAACCCATGGTTTGTGCAGAGTTCTACTAAAATTTCCTCACACAGTGTGGGTTCCTCCCAGCCACACCCCTCTTTACTAAACGTTTAAGAGATGAGTCTCACTGTTACTGAAATACTCGGCTGCATTTTTGGATCAGGATCTTCTCGTACCTTCTCGCCATCTTGGCAGGAGCTGATGCCGCCTAAATCCAGGCCAATCCATGAATGAGCAAATGGGCGTTTTTTTAAACAAAAAAAAAGGTTGTTGGAACACACCTACTTACCTCAGTCACCACAAGTTCGCTATAATGTCTAGCTAAAATGCTAATGTGGCTAAAGTTAATGTATATGTTTTATACATTACTTTGCATTTGATTGAACTCTGTCTCGCATTAACTCCTACGTTCCTTTCCAGCAATTCCTGGTAGCTGGTTAGCTAAAGTGATGCATAGCAGACAGCTGGCAGTTTGACACCTGCAATGCCTGCAGCCGTCACTCAGATAAGCCACGCCCCTAGTTATGCCCAATTTTATGACATAATATCATTTTAACTGATGAATCACATAAACATTCGTCCCCTGTACAGTTGGCAGGATTGGGTAATCTAGCCATGGAGTTCCAGGCTATAGACATGTTTATTTCTTGCAAAGGCTCTATGGGGATTGACTCTCTTTTGGAGCCTAGTGGTCATTCGAGCGCTTCCATGTTGGATTCACCGTGATATAAAAGTGATATAAAAGAAACTGCTATAAAATCCATGGGGAAAAGGTTTTGTCTTCTTATACATGAAGGAGCATATATACGCTATTTCCCAGAATTTACAGGATGTTCATCAATACCAGATTTCTTGTCTCAACACCACAAGCTTGATAACTGTGGCCCGATATGTGCACCTGTGAGTCTATAGGTTTGTTAGATGTGTTTCTCTACAGTAGGTATTTACCTGTTTATATTCCATCCAATCATCCATGTAGGAACCTCGTTTATTCAACTAGGGACTGTAGAGGGCAATACAGACTACCATTGTATTTTTGTTCCTTTTTTTGACCATAGTAGGACCTCTGGTCAATTCTTTATATGAGAGAACAGCAATGCTCTGGATACTGCTTACCTAGTGGACTGTACCATAAGAGTTACCATAACTTGAGGCAGCTCCTTTCCTGTTCCTACGCAAAATAATTCTGGAGCCATAGCTTCAGGCACTGAAACAAGTTCCTGATCTCCTTGCAGGACTTCACATAGACCCTCCAGACATGATTTCTCTGATGTTCAAGCCAAGGTTAAGGGAAAGAACACCAGAACTGGAGGAATTACAATGTCACATAGAAGAGAACAGAAGAAGGAAGCTGCCAAAGTCAGAGAAGCCCCAGAAGACAAAATAGAGGCAGGCTGCCAGTTCAGAATGAGCCTGAGGTGGTCAAACTGTTTATCTCCTTATGCAGGGACCACAAACTACTGTGAGCCCTGAACCACATTCAGGTATTTCTAAAAGCAATTCAGATGAGCTTTAGAGATACGGGTCCTTCACCCCATCATCATCAACCTGCAGAGACCTTTCACACTTATTATGTCCTCTGGTCATTTTGTTGGAACTTCCTCTCCTATGCTGAACGAATGACCTCCCCTTGTTCACTCCACCCAAAGAGACGCAAACATCTTACTTATCTATACGTACTAGTGCCTTTTACTCTACATGCATTGAAATGCTTCAACGACCGCCTGTGACCTTAAAATAAAAGATTATTAATAGGAAATAAATATGAATAAAAAGAAATAAAACAGAAAGTAAAATTAGCCAAGAAAGAATAATATATCTATAGAATACAACATTTATAGATATTAAGAAAGATATTAAGATAATTTTATAGAAATTAAGAAAACTATAAGAAAATCTCGCTGTACAAATATGGAGAAGAAATGATCCTGTACAAATATAGAAAAATAGAGACATTTATAGAAATTTTAGTGAGCAAAATGTCCAGGGCTGGTGGGTGCAAATATGCATGAAAGTGTCTTATAAAGTGTCTGGTACAAGCTGAGCTGCATCATATTCATAAAGTTATTTATAAAGCACAGTGTTTATTGTTGGTCTGTACTTTGAGAGCCACAAATAGCTGGAACCAAATTCCTTGTCTTCGTTAACTTGGTAGGCAAATAAAACCCGATTCTGATCCTGATCACAGTCCTGATCTTGACGAAAAAAGTTTCTGCTTAACTAGATGGGCCGAAGCACCTGGACCCATGCAGTACTCGACGGCACCTTAGGAGAAGAGTCCAAGACTCCAAGACACCAGAGACACCCCTCAGTTAGAAAAAGGTTGATCCATGATCTAAGAGACTAAAGTTACAACACGCAAGTCAAAATATCTTGAATCTGGTCAAATACTGTACATAACCCCAATATAAGTTTATTTTGTTAGTCTGCATTATTTCCTTTAAAAAAAAAACTTTTTTTTAATTTGATGCTAAAAAACTTGTCAGATGTGTCAAGAAATCAACTTAGTAATCATTTATTTGCTTAATCTGGATTTTCAATTTTAAAAAAACATATTTCACTAAATGTAAGATTTTATCACTTTTTGCAGCAAAGGCTGTTTTCTTTCCTTCTATATCCAAGCCACCCAAGAAGGTTGTGCATAGTTATGCATTCATGGGCAAAAGCCCCTGCTATTACCACAAGTTGCTCCCTGGGTCACACATGCCCAATCTTCCAATGGGCATAAAAACCATGCCAATCTATGGCATATAGACGATCCTCCCTATGTGAGTAATTCTGCATTTATGGCATTTGGCAGACACCTTCATCCAGAGCGATTTATGTCATTTTACATCTGAGGGTTAAGGGCCTTGCTCAACAGTGGTAGCCTGGTGGCGCTGGGGTTCAAACCCATGACCTTCTGATCCATAGGCCAATAACTTACCCCTTTTGCCACCTTCTAAACAGTACCAGCATGCACTGAGTCACCTTCAGACATAGATCGATCCTGGCTTTGGCGCTCAGACCTTGTGAAGCTTATAGTAGGTGCCAAGGATGCAGTGCTGTCGTATATTCATAACCTGTAACACAGGGAACTGATTAAAGATCTCATTCGGTGCAGGAGTGCGTTTCAAGGAACTCTGATTTCGATAACACAGTGTAAGACACTCTTTAATGTGTGAGCACTGGCTGTTCGCCCGCCATCGCAAGAGACATTTTTTAACAACTTTCTCGTTCGTGGTCTTGAAAGAGCAAATGTCAAGAGCATCATGTTCAGGGTCATGTTTGGGTTTTGTTAGTAAATTGGGAGGTCTCTCCTGCATTTCACCTGGAGGAACCTGAAGAGAACTGATGATCCGAGAGTGGTATTCTCCTTTGGTCTTTGATGTAGTCCTTATATGGTATACACCAATCAGCCATAACATTATAATCATTAACATTATAACCACCTAGGTTTTATTTTGCTTTTGTGCCACCCAGGCGGATCTGTCCCCTCAGGGCATGGTCCTGTAGAGCCTCTGGGGGTGTGCTATGGTGCCTGGACCCAGGACATTGGCAGTGGTGCTGTGGGTTCATGGTGTAAACATGACATGGCTGCTTTGTAGTTTGGGGGACTGGGTTGGCGGCTGTGGTGCACTGGGTGTTCTGGTGATTTCTATCATGGCAAGCATTGGCTTTTCTGTGACCTTTGGTCCCCACAGACATGGCTGAGATTTATGTGCCCATGAGCCTGTCACCAGTTTGATGGTATATAATATTGCTAATCAATGTTAATATGATAATTCATATTTTTTCCCAATTTTCTCCTTAATTTAGTTGTAGCCAATTTCCACCGATCATCAGGGCACTCCCCATGAATGCTATCGGAGGATGAAGATTATCACGTTTCCTCCGAGCCACATGACATCTTTTTGAACTGTTGGGGGAGTGGCATAACACACTCGGAGGAAAACTCCTTCCGTTTGCGTGAGCACATGAACGGCTTGACCCGTAATTTATCCTCCCAACTGAGCCTAAACATTCTAAAAGAGCTCAGCCAATCGTCTCTCTCTTGACTCCTGGCTCAATGTGTTAATGTTATAGCTGATCAGTGCTGTAGTGATTGGTCCAGGACCACAGTGAAGATAATACTGCTTCTCCCTGTTCTGCTAAGCAGTCATTTTCTGTCGAATATTCAGTTTTGAGCTTCACCAGGGTGGTGGCAACCTACCTGCAGTAATCAAGCAGATCACGAGTCAGAAATCAATCAGCAACACCAAAAGAGCACCCTTGGCTTGTGAGGCCAGGAGGCCAAACTGGTACGTCAATAAGGTAGTAACATCATCGCCTGAACCTCTAGTCTTCATGGGCTGTTATAGTCTGTCCGAAAAGGAGTGACAGATCAGTAGACAGAGACCAGAGCCACGTCTCCTTCAACATAACCAGTGACGAGCAGATGTCAGTGACCAGGCAACTTCAAACCAAGTTCTAATAGGCGGATCAGATTTAATCCGTGTCTGTCAATGACTGTCCTCTGACACATGCTCTTATATCATCTCTGAAGAAATTCTGACTCTTGTTGACGTAAAGAGATGGCAGTATTCACAGTATAATCCTGCAGGGCACAAACTTGAAGGGAACTGACTCATTGACTTGAAGGGACACTTAGTAGGACAAACCACAAGAACCTTGAGTGCTTTAAGACAGCCAAGAGATTTAATACGCACCAGGCACAATGGTAACTTTTTCTCTCCCATTTTCAATTCACATTGTCATCCCACGCTGGTTCAAAGAACTATTCTTCCCCCTTATTGTCTTGTGGCCACCACTTGGATGTGGAAAACCTGGTCTTGCAGTCCCTCAAACAGGAACCACGTACCAAGCAACGTTCCACAAAATATGCTCTTTGTCCTAGCTTTGGTGGGACCCCAAGTATTAGACTGGAGCCACATCTCCAGACTGAAATTCCACCCAGAATAGGGAGCCAAGCTCCTGGACATCCATTCGGTCTCTATACCACTTATTTAGCCTGGCTCAGCCACAAGACAGGGTACAACCGGCACAGGGTGCCAAACCCATCACTGGACCAAGCACCGGAGGGCCCAGAGAAAGCACTTACACACACACACACACACACACACACACACACACACACATGGACTGGAGGTGCGAGGCGGCGGTGCTAACCACTAATGTCGCGGTCAGTCGTCTTGTGGCTTCAGCGTCACTTCCTGAATGTTCTCGTGAACAGATTAGTCTATAGTAAGTGTGACAAGACTTCAGCAGCAGCGTTTTTTTTGTTGTTGTTGTTCTGCTCGGCTGTGACAGCAACGTGCATTGAAGAAGCATTTCAGAAATTTCCTATCGCTTTCTGTTCCACAGCCGTCTAACACAAGTCGTTCATCTTTGCAGAAAAAGTCTGAGTGCAAACAAAAAAACTACTTTCGAGGGCCTCCTCCTGCCCTGTTTTCTTTATCTCTTCCTATTGTCATTTCTCTTTGTCTGTTTCTCTCAGTTCAACCCTTTTTTCCCGCCTGTCTTCTATCCTTGACTCTTGTTCCGTTTTCCTTCATTTCGTTCTGTCGTCTTTTCCCAATAAATCTTTTTCCCAGATCTCTGCCAGTCTTACTCTCCTTTACTCTCACTCTACCTCTCTCTCTCGCTCTCTGTCTCAGTAATCCGTTAGCGTGTGTGTGTGTGTGTGTGGTGTATATGTTAATGAGGCGGGCCCCCCCACACAGAACACACATTAATGGGCTGATGAATATGCATGCGAATTTGTTAATTAAGTTAATTATTCTGCTGAAAATGCATTCGTCTTCCAAGGACATCTTCCCCAGGATCCCAACCTGCTTCCCTCATTAGTCATGCGATATTTCATACGCAGTGCGTGCGTGTGTGTGTGTGTGTGTGTGTGTGTGTGTGTGTGTGTGTGTGTGTGTGTGAGGGAGAGAGAGAGAGCGAGAGAGAGAAGACAAGCAAGTCAGGCAGAAATGGAGAGAAAAAGAAGTTTCAATTTGTGTGTGTGTGTGTGTGTGTGTGTGTGTGTGTGTGTGTGTGTAACCATTTATACACTGAACTTTTTTTTAAAGGACCTAATACTAATTACTAATTTTATTTTATTATTTTCAAAATTTGTCCAGAAAATCTAATAATTAGTATAATTCTATATAAATATATATTTTAATAAAAAATATATTTTTAAGAAGGTGACATTTTGTGGTGTATTCACATCAGTACCATATATTAACACACTTGTTTCCCCCCAAGCATTATTTTATTTATTTATTTTTAATTGAAATAGAAATTCTTAAAATTTGTTCTTAAGAGTATTTTATGAATGTTATGTTTAAAGATGCTAAAATACAATCATTATTTTAAAGCAGTAACTGTGTGACTAATGATCTATGTGTTATTACATTTTTTTGATATATATATTGTGGGAAAAAAACAGAAATTAATATTAATAGTTTGCTAAAACACACAATTTTTTATTGTTCTACACAATATTCACTTTTAAACAAAAATAATAATAATGACTGAATAATGAAAAACTGTAAATTACCATATCAGTAGTGTGTCGAGTTGCACATATTAATGTATTTTTTTATTATTATCGTGTGAGACATCCCTCCACCACACCCGCACCCCTAACCCCCCTTCCTCGGTTGTTTTTCCCCTAATTGCTTATTAAAACGCTTTTAAAATGAACTTTTCCTGCCAACTTTCCAACACATTAATTAATTGTTGTAGCCAATTAAGTGGCGTCGCGCAAATGAGCTTCAGCGCAAAAGAGTCCTGCAGGGCCCTGTCTAAAATGGCACGCACACACACACACACACACACACACACGTTTCCCAAGCCTCAGCCCCGTTAGAGAAGTTAGTGAAACTGTCAGCTCGGTCCAGTCTGAGAAAGATCAAACACACCACAGTTAAATCATGCTGCTTTATTAACATCACATTACTTTATTTACGCAGCTCAGTTACGTAAGATTGCAGGTCTCACAATTTTGTGTGTGTGGTGTGTCGTGTGTGTGTGTGTGTGTGTGCTGAACAAGCTGTGCACCCTCTGCGCATGCTCTAAAACGGTCACAAATCCGTCCCCGTCTTGGACAGAAGATGTCACATGTGATCTGGACCTCGGACAGGAGTCTCAGAGACTCAGTGCTGGTTGCATCATCCCGTCTAGCACGGTTTAAAACTGCTGGCCGTGAGAACCCGAGACTCTGAGCAACCTCACACTGGCTCACACCAGCCTCCCAACTCCCCATGAAGATACGAGGCGGGGCACCGTGGATTTGTGTGTGTGTGTGTGTGTGTGTGTGTGTGTGTGTGTGTGTGTGTGTGTGTGTGTGTGTGTGTGTGTGTGTTCTTTCACACATAAAGCATTTGCTCACGTTTTAATCAGTACACCTTTAGGGTTTGGGTCATTAGGGTCGTTAAGCGCTTTTGATTATCCTGGAGCAATCAAGCATGGCGTAGCAACCAAACCATGGCAGAACTGTTTTGGCACTGAGTAAAGTTTCGCAGTATTAAAAAAGAAAAAAAGAAAAAATATATATATGGGTTTTGACAGGTTTTTTAATGCTCAGTATTTTTTGTTTATTTACGATCTAATGCCTCCAGGGGACAGTGTACACAAACTATCACCTCATTACTGAGTTCTGATTACATGGTTTATGTTAATGTTTTTCAGTTAAAAACATATCCGGCAAAAAATACAATAATAATAATAATGACCTCATTAGTAGCCTTTGGTCACTTGTGTCCCACAATTTAACTCATATATAACAGGTGTTCGAGTTGAAGCGGGACTTTTGGGTGTGCAGAACCAGACAGAACACGGTTCCCAGCGTTTCGCTTTTGCTTGGATCCTATGAAGGCAGACAGTTTTCTTGCTTCACGTCCGCCTCTCAGGAACACCTGTCATGGCCAAAACATGTGGAAATGGCTTGGAGTGAAGTCAGGACTGTACGGAGGACGTGGTATTAACTCGAGTCGAGTTCCTGTAACATGTAAGCGACTGCAGAGCTCCGCCTCGGCCCGGATCGTCGTTCACACACATACGGTCTTCTTTAAAATGTTTGTACCATTCAAATGTTTTACTGCAGCTAAGAGTCTCATCATCATACTGTGCTTGAAGTCTTCTGTAAATCTCAGTCACTTTTACACCTTCATTCACAGACATTTCAGCACCAGTCTGTATGATGAAGAGTGAAACAGAAGTGAAATTTCACCAGGGAAACAGGATGTATTTTTATTGCATTTAATAGATTTGCAGTATTTATTCAGGGAAACCTAGAAGGAGTGTCAGAAGACAGAAACAGATCCATGTATTAGTATTGATCACATGGATATCATTTTTTATTTTAACTGTAATTAACCCAAAAAAAGACCTCATACAGATTCACATGAACCTCATTCTCAAGAGCGTCCTGGCCAGGAGGGGTGGGAACAAAGTCCTCGACAATCAAATACAAATAAAAATAATAATAAAATCAAAAATGCAAAAATAAACTATAAATCAATATTTATTCAACAAACAATATATAGTTTTTAGGACTTAATGACTCAATCACAGAGAAGAACATGATGATGATGATGATGATGATGATGATGATGACAGAGTGAAGGATTACAGAGATCATGTGGAACAGCGCGTTCTGGTGTCTGTGTTGTACGGACAGAACCGTGTGCTGAACATCCAGCATCACTGCGTCTGAAACCCTGAAGAGCCGAACGGAGCTCAAACTCGACAGGCGAATAAAACTGATTAATTACTAACTGATTGTAAGTGTAAATGTAAATTAATAGGATTTTATTGAAACCTTTGTTTTAGATCAGGTTCTGGAGGCGATACTGGGACTAAAGAAATCAGGCACCAGGGAACATTTAACTCGAACATGTCTAGACGGTTAAAGAATATCTTGTGAAAATCTCACAGGAAAATCCTCGTCTAATTAAACATCATCATCATAAGTAGTTGTTGTTGTTGTTGTTGTTGTTGTTGTATTTTTGCTGTCAATAATTATTTACATTTTCAGTGAAATCCTTTCAATTTTATTTTGCCCTTACAAACCACGAAGGGCTTCTCTCCTCTAACCAATGACCGAACGCTAGACTTCACACACACACACACACACACACACACACACACACACACTACACACTGCTATTTTTATTTCTAAAGTTTGCTAGCTATTTTCAACAAAGTTAGCATGTTTTCTTTGCTAATCCCAGGCTAGGCTAGCACCGGTTTGAGTAAACAAATTTTAGCTAATAGCATAGAGAGAGGGAGAGTTTACAGAATATTTTAGTGCTAATGTGGAAGTAATATGAGCAGCAAACGTGTTCAGACTGAACATCGTAGCTGCTTTAAAATGGAAATCGTTTAGTTTTTGTTTAAATAATAAGACTTACTTTTTACATGAAAACTTATTGGATCATTAGCTTACGCAAGTAGATTTAAAAATAAGATTTAAAAAAATTAATTATCACATACGCGACAGGACAAAATACGACATTGTAACACATCATTTATACTCTAATAGAATTTCCACCAGTCGGTTTATATTTTGAGCTGATCAGTACTAAGTGATTTTGTATAAATAAACCAGCAAGCGAAACCACGACCATTAGCTCTTCACTAAACCACTACATTGCCTGTAAAATGATGTCACACATTACATGTCTGCTAATAATCATCTTATATTCCCCCCAAAATGCTAGTAGAGCTAAATGGTGTGGCTTCTTAATACTGTATGTGTAAAACGTGTTACGAGGGGAGTTTCGGGTGAAACATGGTGTATGACGGACGCTGGATGACGGATGCTGAGGGAGGGTAAACGTAGCATTTTGGATGAACCACACTGAGTGAAGCAAGGTGAATGAAGTAATTTGGATGAGGAACGTTGAACGAGGTGTGTTTCAGTTGAGGTGTATTGAATGAAGTGTGTTGGATGAGATGAGTTGGGCAAAGTGGGGTCGGACAAGCCGATTTCCATAAGCATGGTGCACGGGGAAGGCTGGATGAGGCGTGTTGGATGGAGCATGGCATATGAGTAATATTGGAAACCTGTTGGATGGAGCTTATTGGATGAAGAACGGTGAATGAAGGTTGTTAGATCAAAAAGAATGATGGTGGATGAAGGATGTTTTTGTTGGTGTGGATAATAAGCCCATGTGATAACGCTAAAAGTAAAATAAAGTAAGATAAACTTTGCGTGTGTGTGTGTGTGTGTTCATCTCTCTCCGGATGTGTGTGTTAAGGCGAGGTTACGACGTCGCTCCTCTTCGTGAATTCTATTTTACACTCTGGTTCACAGACTTTGGGAAAATAAGCACAGTGGAGCCAAAATGGCGGATTAATATCCACAACCAAGATGGCGGATTGATGGAGATCTTAATGGCACGCAATCAAAGAGATTCTGTGCCAACTGTATAGCGGGTAGGGGGGCAAGTGAGGGTTATTTACCACCAGTGAACGTGCCCCACGTGCCCATGTGCCCCTCTCACACACCCTGGTGCCAGCAAGGGGGGGTGAAATGCCCTCTGATTGATGGCACGGCTTCAGTCCTCCTGTCTGTGTCCCCTCCGTTTTACTCAACTCGCGCCAAGTCCTTCCCCTGCTAGCTCCCAACAGACACATCAATTACACACACACCTCTCTCTCTCTCTCTCTCTCTCTCTCACACACACACACACACACACACACACACACACAAACACACACACGCACGTTTATAACACTTTTTAAATCTGTTTTAAATGTTTTAATTAGATTTTTCCCTCATGGTCTTTCTTACACACATACACACATCCTTTAGACAAACATTATATATTTTGTTGCATGATAAGATTTATATTACACGTGACAACAATAATAATAATTGACCATGCTTGCTGATATTTAAGCAATTAATGTCTTTGTCAACGGCTCCCTCTGGTGGTATGACCTTGTTACTACAATGACAAGGCATTGCTTCTCAACCCACCTGAGGTAACCTGTAAACACTCACTCACTGTGCACACACACACACACACACACACACACACACACACACACACACACATTCCACTGTCATTCACACACAGTTTTATCTTAACCAATACTGTACATTCCTGAGAGGGTGGAGGAAACCCGGGATCCCGGAGGAAACCAACATGAAACCTGAAACTTTACAATGACAGAAAGCCGAACATCAAAAAAACAAAAAACTCAAATTTACTTATATGGTTATTGGTGTGATTTGTTCTTCGACTGGATTGTGTGAGCACATATGGTGAGTTATCACTCATATAAATAACTAGTGTTAGTACGTGTCGTTGACGGTTAAAGGTTAAAGCTAATAATAATCTGCTGATCTTTAATGTAATCAGTGATATTATTATTATTATTATTATTATTATTATTATTATTTCAGGTTGAAGTCACGTACATGTCTGTGTGTCTCTCTGTCTAACTTATTAATACACAGAAATCACATTCTGTAAGGTCGAGTATCTGACGCCTTGTTTACACTAAGTTAAAGGATACGTTTTCATCAGATAAAGTCGATCAGATAAAGATGAAGTTTTGTCTTAAAACGACTCCGGCGTGTTAAAATTCACTTATACCACTTCAGCGCTGTTATTTCAGCCAAAGTGAAAATATGAACTAATCCCAGTAAAAATATTCACTTTATCTTTTCTAATTAATATCTATTGGTGCAGGTGTTTGTTTACATTGAGACAGCAGCGCATTAGTAGATTATTTTAAAGTAGATTATTAAATCCCACACATAACTGTTCATAACATCGATAACAAGTTGCTGAATGGTTTCGGCATTTTCGAGGGTCGAGCACTTTCAAGGTCTTCCTGATCTCTCGCATCTTTCAGTGATGTCCCAGTGCGTTCCACTTCTTAAACAACTCATTGCAGCATCGCCACAAACTTGTCGAATTATGTCAAACATCTCGCTGTCCGTGATGAAATAGCAGATGTGGCAATGCACATGGTCAGAATAGCACCAGTTGCACATCTCCCAGTGTACACAGGACGATGTCTTTTGGCACACAGAATTATGTACAGTAGGTCAGTGATTGCTGTGACTGTGTGTGTGTGTGTGGTTGTGTGTGTGTGTGTGTGCGTGCAGATTTGTGCTGCCATCTGTTGGCGAGTTACAGAACTAATCTTAAAACTTTGTTTCATATTATGCACTTTATTACGCTGATCCATTTTGGGGGGCGGGTGGGGGAGGTTGGAGAGCACTGGAAAGTCTGGGCTGGAAAGAACTCAGCCTTAGCCTTAAATCCTGACACTTTGTGTGTGCATTGTTACTTATCACCATTGGGTGGTGCTGTTGCGCTGTATTCTATTAAGGATATAAAGCTATTTGTTATTTACAGTATAGTCAGCTCAAAAAAATTATACACACTTCAGGAAAAGAAAAATAGTATGAGATGCAATATATTAATATAATAATATTATGATACTAATATCATAATATTATCGTATATATAAAAATATAACGTATAGCAATATAAAATTTAGTTTTAAAATATTTATACACGTTTCTTTTCCTGAAGTGTGTATGAATTTTATTTATTTATGTATTTTTTGCTTGTGTGCGTGTGTAAAACGTTTTTCTTTATATATTTTATTACAAATATTATATTATATTGGCAGAGGGAGCGTCAAAACAACGCGACAGAGCGCTTCAGGCGCGTTACGTCATCAGAAACGCGACGCCTTAAACAGGGAAGATGGCGGCGGCAGCGGCGCTACGGAGCGGCAGTCCGGTCCGAGAGCCCGGTCCGGAGCGGGTTAAAGTGGAGGAAGGCACCGGTATGCATCACGGGGGGTGGTTTTTAACATATACCACTCATTCGACTCGATATAAACCCGGTTTTGTTTAGTGAATGTGCTGCAAGCAACCCTTAGGCTGCGTTAGCATTAGCTTCAGAGCTAGCGGTTTTGTTTTGAATGGCTGCTTACAGCCGAGCTGTGACTCCTGAGTGACTGCTGATGGAGTAAAGTGTACAGTACGCTTTTAAAACAATTTTAAAAAAGCAGCTGTTTGATGTTATGTGTATGACATATATAATGAGGGAGGAAGTGAATCTGTAAATGTGTGCGCTGCAGAGCAGGGAGGCTTTATATAAGAGTGTACAGTGTTAGTGAGGAATGATCTAGAATAGAATCCTGAGAGGTCACGTGTTACACTGGCAGTGCAGTATGTGTTTATTTATTTTTATTTTTTTTATGTTTCTGTGATAAGTGTAAATGGTTTTTGTATGTGAAGTATTTTAAGTAATAAAGTTACAGCAA
Source organism: Clarias macrocephalus (assembly GCA_011419295.1). Classification (NCBI taxonomy): domain Eukaryota; kingdom Metazoa; phylum Chordata; class Actinopteri; order Siluriformes; family Clariidae; genus Clarias; species Clarias macrocephalus. The sequence continues at coordinate 46,546 of JAAGKR010000510.1, read as the reverse complement.
AGGATGTGTGTGAGACATGATGGAGGAAAGAGAGAGAGAGAGAGATTTCTTCCAATCCTTAATCTTCTGTAGCATGTTGAACACTGTAACATTTATGATAACTTGAATCGTGAATGGTTTCCCCTGTTCCCCTGTTTAAAGTGAATGTGTGTTTGCAGAAGCGGAGAAGCAAAGCCGTGTTTCTGCCCTGCTGGAGAGGCTACACGCCAAACACAACGCCTCACGGCCATGGCAGGAGACCAGCAAAGTCGTCCGCACCGCCATGGTATATGTTCGTGTGTGTGTGTGTGTTCATGTATGTGTGTTAAGAGTTTTTATCGAGTACTGTACTCTTGTAAGACATTTATCTCTGTATAGAGCCATGTAGAGTTCATTTCATGATCACGTCACAATGTTAGCTGGAGGCAGAACGGAAATTTCAGACAAACACGGATCTCCTTAGCCTACCGAACGTGCTGTCTTGCTGTGCAGAATCGAAGAAGTTACAGGTCTGACTCGACTGTCAAACTTTGTACACGGTAAGATGAAAGGATCACCAGTCGCAAAAGGCGATAATCAAAAGTGCTTGTGTTTGAAGTAGAGATGGGAATCCGCCCGTCACCTCGCGATACAATACAGAATACAGTCACGATACCTCAGTGCCAATTCAATTAATATTGCGATTCTATAAGTATCACTGTTTTGCAAATATCCCGACTCAGTATTATATTTTCCCCAGGTTTTGTAACAATTTTAAACTTGTAGAAAAGTTTGATGAGTAAATGTAAATTAAATGTAGCCCGTTCTTTATAACATTAGTTTTCTCACTTAAAAACCAAGCTCAGCATATAAGCAATACTAACTAACTTCAAATACAAGAGTTTAACATTTAACTTCAAATTAAATTAAACACAAAATTACATTGTTATTGAGCGCCATGTGTCTTTGTCATCCGGTGTGATTATTATTTCTAAACGAACTTAGCAAATAGATCGCTCCTACCACACTTTTGCACTGTACTGTATATAACGATGTCCCGAAGGATTATGTGCGCACGACTTCAAATACACAGATTAAGTAGATGACTTGTAGACAGAGTTATCAATTTATGGTGTAGAACAATACGGATGTGTTTAGTCACCAGCGATAAGATACTTGTATAATAATTTGCTCTTAGCACACAGGATGCTGTGCTGCCAGCTAATGTGTGAATAGTTTACAGTGAGGTAGCTGTACGGGTCGGAAAGTCGTTTTAGCTCCGCCCACAAAAAATTATAACCAAAATTATTGGTGATTTGTCTGTCTGTGTGTGTGTCTGTGTGTGTGTGTGTGTGTGTGTGTGTGTGTGTGTGTGTTTGTGTAGGAGAAGCGTGGTGTGATGAACTCGGCCGGGCACCAGCTTCTACTCAACTGTTTAGAGACACTTCAGAGGGCGCTTAAAGGTGAAAGCGCCACGCCTATCAATCATCGCTATTTAAACACTCAGATTTTTAATTCTGCACTACAGCAGTGTCGTGTTCTGACGCCATCTCGGGTACCCGCTGACGTGTGTGTGTGTTTTTGTTACAGTGTCCTCACTGGCGTCTATGACCGACCGTCTGGAGTCCATCGCCCGTCAGAACATGTGAGTGCCCCTGCGAATTAATGACACTGCTCACGCACACCTTAACGTCACGCCATCCTGATTGTTTCTCCACGGTCACTCGGTTCTTCTTTTGTTTTTGTCGTCGGTCCTGTAGGTTGGGTTCACATCTGAGTCCCTCGGAGACAGAGTGCTACATCACCTCGGACATGTTCTACGTAGAAGTGCAGCTCGACAACATGGGACAACTGATCGACGTGAAAGTGGCTCATCATGGAGAAAACCCTGCGGTGAGAGAGTGACGGGGAGGAACAGGAGGGCAGGAAGGGAGATGTGTGACTAGGAGAGAAAGAAGGGAAGGTGAGAGAGAGGGGTAAGGTTAAAGAGAGACAGAAAGCAAGAGATGGAGAGCAAAAAAGAAACAGGAAGAGGGGTGATAAGGGGGCAGAGTGAAAGAGAAAGAGGGAGAGAGACAGAGACCAAAAGAGAGAGAGAGATGGGGAAGAAAAGACAAAAGAGATTGAAAACATGAGAGGGGAAGAAACAGGGAGAAGAAGAGAGAGAGAGAAACTGAGGATGAGAGATGAGGCAGAGTGTAACAGGAGACAGGAAGCCAAGAAGGAGAGAACAAGGGAGCGAGAAAAAGAGAGAGGGAGAAACTAAGAGAGAGACTAGGAGAGAAAGGAAGTTAAGGAGAGAGATGTACAAGGCTTTAGGACATGGTAGAGATGTATGCAAAGGAAGAGAGAGACACCGTGTACAGAGAGACGGAGTAAAACAGACAGAGAAAGCAAGAAATAGAGAGCAAGGCAGAGAGAAATATAAAGAGATGGTGATAAAAAAGAAATATGGAGAGAGGCAGAGTGAGAGAGAGAAAATGGGATGGGGAGAGAAAGAGAGAGACAATGAGAGACCAAAACCAAGAACGAGAGAGGAAGAGATGAGAGGAAAGAAAAATTTTGAACTCAAATGTTATGAGTCCGGAACTTTCCCATCTATGTTATAGAACTCGGGTGTTAGTTTGCGAACTTTTGTGAAATAATTCCGTTATTGTTACATTTAATAAAATTAGATCCAACACATTCCCTAGAGCAGAGCTCTCAATCAAATGTCTCCTTCAGTCTGATAAAGCGAATGCTCCATGCTAACTAACCGACCTCTTCTGTTCCTTTTCTCTGTCTCGTGTAGAGCTGTCCCGAGCTCATCCAGCACCTGAGGTAAGGACACACACACACACACACACACACACACAGGACGAACTCTTGACTCAAAATGCTGCTGTGTCTCTGAGTAACCCCGCACTTACACGTCACACTGTGTGTTTGTTTTAATTTTTAATGATCATCTTATAGAGAGAAAAACTTTGAGGAGTTCTCCAAACACCTGAAGGGTCTCGTGAACCTGTACAAGCTTCCTGGAGACAAGTGAGACATCGTTTATATGTTTAATACAGTAATAAAACAGAAATAGGACAAACAAATATAATAATAAAAATAATAATAATAAAAATTGTTTTTCCCTTAAAGCAAACTGAAAACTAAGATGTACCTGGCACTGCAGTCTCTAGAGCTCGACCTCACCAAGATGATGCACATGTTCAGGTGTGGAGAAGTTCATTACCATCCATGTCGTGGCGCTAAAACACCATTATTACTGGGCAATGCTGAAAGTGTGTTGGTTCCTGCAGGATAGCCACGAAGGCTAGCACGGTGGAGACGATCCTGCACGGCGGCGTGGGTCTGCTCACCCCGAGGAGCGGCGGACATCTCCTGTCCCTGCAGTGCTACGTCTCGCCTTACGACATTTTCGAGGAGGGGACCGGCGCTCATCTCAACTACACCGATACAACCAGTGAGCACGCACACACGCAAACACACTCTCTCGGGTCAACCTGCAGCAAACACGGCGTAATTATCATCATCTGCCCATTTTGATCCTGTTACGGTCATGTGATCACGCTGTGATGTTTCATGCTTTGTTTGTCTGCCTCACCGGTTTCAGTGAATCAGTCCAGGAGCACGATGATAGAAAATGTCTGTCCTGTGAAGCTGTCCTGACAGTCAATAATCCTAACTACAGAAAATCCTCAACAAAACAGAGTTCACAGTCCAATACAGTGAGACAGGATGGCGTTCAGGATTCCCCACGAGATTTAAAGGCGCAGGGTTTATAAAACGCAAGTTATATTTGACGCGTGAGATTAAGTTTTTGGCCACATGATGGCAGTGTGGGGAAGAGGACAGAGATTTAGTCGCTAGTTGATCGGTATGCTTTACAGTGTATATTCGTGTCAAAGGCGTGTAACACTCACTTTGTCGGACTTGAGAACAAATCCAACTTACAAACGTACTTCTGGAACGATGCCTGTTTGTAAATCGGGGACGACCTGTATTAGATCAACTCATTTTGTTCATAGCTTTTTTTTTTTTTTCCACATAAATATATTTTATTTTAAACAATTGATTTATAATTTCCAGACCCTTCTCCCAATTTATTTACTCATTTTATTTTCAGTCCCTCGTTCTCTCGGAGTGTGTGTGTCTGTGACTGTGGAGGGAACCTCGTCCGTCGTCAAGCTTCCCATCGCTCCTCTCATCACCGGCTCTCACCCAGTGGATAACAAAGGGTAAAGTGTAACTCTTAAGAGGTCACATGTTGCATTTTATTTTAAAAAAGTTTACATAATTCTTAGAAGTCTCCAAAATTAAATGCATGCTAGCTGAAATACAGCTCCGATCCTGGGAAATGTATGTAATGTTCGTTAATTCACAATGATGTTCTCAATAATCAGCAAAGAAAATCTGATTTGCTTGTTAAAATAAATCCCTTTCTGAAGACCTGCAGTGAGTCAAGGCTGCAAGTTTTACATCTTTTTAAGCTTTTTAAGTAAAGCTAATACGTTTCCCTTATTTATGTAGAGCACAAACTGGACTTTCATAATGTGGCTGATGTAAATATGTTAGATTTATGTGCGACTTTTAAACATGTCAAATTCCACTGGGAGATTGTTTTTGAACAATTACAAAATACAGTGAAAATGGAGAATAAACAAACCAAGTTTGTTGGGTCATTTTCTCAGGACAGGATTCTTCCGTGCAGATTAAAATATTTCCGTGAAAGTATTTAACTTTTTTGTTTCTTCATTCAAGCCCCTCCTGTTCTGTTGGACACGGACATGGACATGAATCACTTCCCCCAAACAACACGGCAATGAGCACTCACTAGAGTCGTTTACATAAATCTTGTGTATGAATGGAGTCTCACGTGTATGGAGACGAGAATTTGACATACGCCTGTTTTTTCTTTATAACATTTAATAACATTTATTTGGAAATAAAAACCATCTACCGTTTATGTACATATTCGTTTTCTCGGTTGCTACAATATGGTTTCATTTACAAAAACAAAGAGGGAAAAACAATTGATTGGCATCGTCAACCCCTGAGGGTTTTAAAGCCATGGCCAACACTGACATAAATAATGAAGATCAAGCAGCAGGGAATGTTTTATCTCACGTTTTTTGTTCTGTGTGTGTGTGTGTGTTTGATTACACAGAGTGGAGTCCCATCTGGATGTCTAAAACATGACTAAAAAGTTACATTTTGCACATTATAGGTCCCTTTTAATAAAATGTCTGTGATTGTAATCTCGTCTACACTATGCGGCGGAATGTGGCGTGTCTATTCATTAAATCCGTCGGTTTCATGTTTTCCGTTTCAGGACGCCGACGTTTTCTCCGGCATCGAGCGCCAACTGCGTAGACCTGCCGGCGTGTTTCTTCCTGAAGATGAAGCGGCCCATGCCCTTCTCGCTGTCCTTCATTCACAGGATGGGCAACGTTACAGGTAAGACCGAGAGACACAACTGGTACAAGGTGACACGTCACATGCACTCATACGGAAGGTCAATCATGAGTTAGTGGGCGGAGCCAAATTTGCTTTCAGTTTTGTACTACTGTTCGATCATTAATAGTTAGCAATGTCTAGATGCACTTTTTTCACTTTTAGTTTTATTTGAACAGTTCTAGTGGTACAACAAATCTCAACAAATTAGTAATGCAAGGCAATAAACAAAACATAAATAGTTTAAAGAAACACCATTTTAAAAACAAAACTGTAACTCCATGGAAAGAGACATCTCTCTCTGTCTTTATTTGACAAAACAATAAAACCGAGGTAACAAAAAATGTCCAATTTACAGAAGTGCAAGTCTGCCCTCTTGTGGTGTACAAGTTAATTTATGTAGAAGCTATGGAGAAATATTATGCAAAGCATTATTTGTTAATCAGTTAAATTCCTAAAAAAAATGCTTAGCATCATCACACCACATGCCAAGCTAATTCAGATTCTAGCAGAGGATGACACTGGCTTACATACACTGTAAGTACAGTAAGTACACTGTACTTTTCTTTTTAGCGTCTTCAAGCACGTGTTAAGAATGCATCACATCTACAGAATAATTTAAAGATAAAAAGGACCTTAAAATGGGAACTAATCATACGTGTGTAGGACGAGAAGAAAATTATGTGCGTGTCCTTTGTTATAGGTATCCCAGTGTTTGAGTCAGTTCCTGCCCTGTCCACTCTCTACGACCTCATCATTAAGAGCCAGCTCGGTGAAGAAGACGGAAATGGCGCCTTAGCATCGGCCCGATCCATGAGATTTTACGCAGTGAGTAACATCTGAAACGTAAATGGATTAATCTGAGGTTTCCATCTAACACAACATGCCTGAGAATTATCCACAATACGTTGTTTTCAGAGAGAGATAATTTGTTGCTTTAGCAAGTGAGCAGTAAATAGAACATTTTATAAATTACAGTTGTTTTTACATGAGTAAGTGATAAATAAAATAATTATAAATGTAAAAAATATATTTTTAGCACTTGGAGTCAAATCCTTCACAGTTATTGACTGTCTGAAGTCTGAAACCCACAGACATCACCAAATCCAAGTTTCCTCCCTCGAGCTCCTTTTGGTTTTTGCACATCCAGGGTGATGGTTCAGGTCCCGTCTGTGGTCTGCGTGCGTGTTTTATTTTTATTTTATTATTGTTGATTTGAGCTCAAAAATTGAAAACAAGTTTGTGTTATGTTTGTTCAGTTTTTTTTTTTTTTGGTTTTGGAAACAAATGTTCACAAAATAAATATTTTTTTGTCATTTTTGATATTTAATTTTATATTGAATTTTTATTTTATTTTATCTCATTATAACACCAGGAATCACCATCAAATTGCTTGTCCATTTACTTTTAAGCTGGAATAATTGGAGGCATTTGTTGGGGGAAAAAGGCACTAATTCCTACAGTTAAAGCAATATTTTCTTCAAAGTTCTTGAATTGAAGCCCAAAGTCTACGCTTCAGTCAGGCCTTCTGTCACACTGCATCTGTTGTGACTATGTACCATGGCAGAAAAGAAAACTGAAATTTGTCCACATCCCTATGGCCCTGACTTTTCATGAAATATAACTCTAGCTGATAAACTTTAGATACACTGCTTAGTGCCTTTATTTCATTTGATAAAAACATTCCAGTACTGAATGATGAGACCAGTACTTTGTGTTCTGCATTAAAAACATTTGGGTTTAAGATCAGACGATGGCTAGATGATGGATCAGAGTTTTAGTTTTAATTTACCAAATTTAAACTTTGAGCATTACACCTCCATGGTCAGACCATTTAATTTTTTAGATGTGAAATTAAGTGGCAGTATTAAAGTAAAAACATGTTCTAAGAATGCTATGTTCTAAGTTGTTTAACATGTGTAGATTCTGATCCTTCTCGTAATAATGTTTTAAGTTCAAACCCAAATGTCTTTTGTAGGTAGCTAAAAGAAAAGAAATGGAGGCTAAATTTGTGAACCAGGTAATGTCCTGTGAATCTGCCTGGCTATCTACAGGACATGTGCAGTACAAGCCTGACAGAACTATCTGAACAACATGGCAAGTGTTCATCTTACCCCTGACTTATCGAGTACATTGGGTGCTCTTATTTAAAAGCAGCTGGATGATTCAGCCTGAGTGTGGCTTATAAACATGCTGGATGCCTCGTCCCTGTTGTGAGAGTCCACACTACGCACTCCTTGCTCTTCCAAGTCGTACGTTTAATCTTGTAGGTTATTACAACCACGCGTCTATGTAATTTACCATGTCTAACAGTTCACGTTGCTTTGTTTTCTTAAGTCCCTACCTGGACAGCAGCACTGCTACTTTCTGAACGGAGATGCTCCAGTGCAGGATGGGAACTCTCTGCAGGGGGCACTGGTGTCCAAAATCCCATTTCGACACCCTGCTCATGTGCCTGCTCTGCTGGATATAATACGTCACCAGGCAGCTTACAACACACTGATTGGAAGCTGCGTCAAAAAAACCTACATAAAGGACGGTGAGCCTGACGCCTCAAAGTATTTAAGGAAAAACGTTTTCCTTTATTGCGTTTATTGAGTTCACCCCTGACCTGGATTGGTCAGTTCGTTACCGAACGTCCTGAAAATTCTGCAAATTAATACATATAGTCCATATGGGGATAATTACCCCATGCAATCAAAGTTGTTAAGTAGTACTGTCGTTTCTATAGATGCTCCTGGGCTGCTGCAGTTCGAGGTCTGTCCGTTGACAGACTCCAGCTTCAGCGTGTCCTTCCAGCATCCTGTCAATGAGTCTCTCGTATGTGGTAAGGGTCGATTTTAATGAAATTTCAGAAATTAGATTTAGATTGATCTCTTTACTTAAACTATTTTGTCTACCTTTCTCTCTCCCGGTCCGTCTGTCTTCTTCTGTCTCTCAGTTGTAATGGACGTAATCGACTCACGGCAGGTCGCATGTAAGCTGTATAAGGGTTTGTCTGATGCTTTGATTTGCACAGATGAGTTCATTACCAAGGTGGTTCAGAGGTAAGTCCGGTAGTGTACCCTTGTTGAATTTTAACTTTGTCATATTTTCTAAACAAATAACAAATAACCTGTGGGTATATGTAAAGACATGATATACTTGGAACATGATATGCTGCTCATCAGAAAGAGAATAGATGTTTGAACAGGAACAAATATAAAATTTTTTGCAACTTTTACATCCTCAGATGCATGTCCATCCCTGTGACAATGCGTGCAATTCGTCGCAAAGCAGAGACGATTCAGGCAGACACCCCAGCCTTATCCCTAATAGCTGAAACTGTGGAGATAATGGTGAAAAAGAACCTTCCCCCGACAGGTAGCCCTGGTTACATGGGGATGGGCGCAGGACCTGATGGGAGCAACACAATGGGGCTAACTGGTGTCGGGGAAGCTGCCACACCTACAGGAGGCAGTACCGCTGGGAATTTGGGTGCAGGTGGGACTTTCCAAGGCACAATCAGCTCACTTTTCAACATGAACCACCAGGGAGGTTCGGTCGTAGAAACTATGGGACAGATGGGAGGTCAGCCGCAACAGCTACAGCAGCAGCTCCAACCACAGCACAGCCATGGTTCGGATGATTTTAGCAAGGTGACTCAGAACCCAATACTCACTAGCCTTCTGAAGATAACAGGAAGTGTAGGGTCTAGTCCCACTCCCCAGGGCTCTGCTGGTTCACAGCCACACCAGACCCCACCACCAACCACCTCACCTGCCAGCAATACCAAAAACCATCCCATGCTGATGAACTTGTTAAAGGACAACCCTTCTCAGGACTTTGCAGCCCTTTATGGTAGCAGCCCTCTAGAAAGACAAAATTCCTCTGGTTCTCCTCGTACGGACAGCCAGGGTCAGCCCTGCCCTGGTGGAGGCACCAAAGGCAAGAAGAAGCGGCCAAGGGGCACTGATAAGGGTGTAATGGGAACAGGAGCAGGGATGGGAATGAAACAGCAGGCCCAACAACAGCAGTTGGGAGGCGTAAGCCACCAGCACCATCACACACACCCTCCCCCTGAAGATGATTTCCATCGTGCACTCTTTTCCATGGATGTTGATGCCTCTCAGAATACCATTTTTGATGTCAATCTTCCAGGTGATGGGTTAGACACTCCTCACAGTATCACCCCTGCTCCAAGTCAATGTGGGACCCCACCACCGGGTTCTGGAATGTCTTACCACCCACAGTCACATGGTCAGTCTCAGACACAAATTCAGGCGCAGCCACCAGGGTCTATATCTCGTATGGGGCGGCTCTCTAGCTCTGAAAGCATTCCTACGGATATACATGACATTCTCTCTGATATTCCTGATCCAGCCACCAAAGGGAGTGGCGGCAGCCATGGGCAGCATCACATGGGTGGGGAAGAAGGAGGTTCCCTAGACACTCCACTAAGAGATTCTTCTAGCTCAGGTCAGGGTAGTGCAGTATTCGAGGCCGACCTTTTTAACACCAACAGCAATGAAAACACTTACACTGATCCAGCAGATCTAATTGCAGATGCCGCTACTGCGGCAACTCCAAATAGTGATGGATCGATGCATAATTTTTATGCGGATGCAGACTTTGGCCATGAATTGCTGCATGAACAGGGAACCTTTGCAACAGCAAATTACTTTGACAGTTCACCTAGTTCAGAGCCAGATATTGACCTTGTTAAGAGTTTTAGTGGGGGAAGTCAGCAGAACACGCCCTCAGGCACCCCTCAGAATCCAACTTCGCATGGTCGTAGCACACCTGATGCCCCTCTAAAGGATCCATTTGATGTTAGCATGGTTTTTAGTGGGAACAGTGGAGGAGGAAAACCTTTGCTAGGCCCAGGACCAGATTTGGGTGATCCACATTCTCATGGAGGTGGCAATCAGAGTCCACTCACAATGGGCATGGCAGGATTTAGCAGTGATTTTAAAAGTAGTGAAGTAAAGGTCAAACAACAGCAGATGAGACCAAAGGAGGATAATGGGGGAGGTAACTCTGGGATGATGATGGGAGGAACAGGCTCTGCGGAAGGAAAGCAGATAAAACGTAGTCGCACACCTTCTAGTGAGGGGAAATCAAAAGAAAAGCCACCTAAGCGTAAAAAGCTCGATCCAGATGGTAAGTCTCCCTCACACAGCTCTGGGGGTCGACCTTATACCCCACCAAGTGGAAGTGTCAGTTCAGGAGGTTCAATGAGTGGAGGTGGGTCCAAATCCCCAGGTAGCTCAGGTCGTTCTCAGACCCCACCAGGAGGTGCCACCCCTCCCATACCTAAAATCACAATACAGATCCCCAAAACCTTAACTGGGGGAAAAACTTCATCTCATGGAGGTTATACATCAAGCAGCTCAGCAGCTGGAAGTACTGGTGGTGCAAGTGGCACAAGCAGCAGCAAAAGCCACCATTCTCACTCTTCTTCGTCGTCAGGAAAAATAAAGACCAGTAAGTTGGAAGGCTCCATGGGACAAGGTAACAGTTCTAAGCCACAAAGTACGGGTGGAAGTGGTAGTGGCATGCCCCCTCAGTCCAAAAGCTCTTCTCTTGGGATGGGTTCAGGTAAACCAGGCTCTTCCCCCATCACCAAGCATGGTATGTCGGGTTCAGGCAGCAGTGGCAGCAGTGGATCAGTTAGTGGGAATAAAATTAGGCCTCAAGGAGGCAAGCCCCCTGGATCACTGATAAACCCTAGCATTAAGCCGAACATCTCTCCTTCACACTCTCGGTCTGGGAGTTCTGACAAACTTTCCTCCCCGATGAAGCTTGGGCAAGGTCAGGTTCCAGGTACACCACCATCCTCAAAAGCTAAGTCACCAATTGGTTCTGGAAGTGGGAGTTCCGGGGGCTCAAAATCTTCCTCTGGCAGTGGAATGGGTTCCCAGAAACAGTTAGGAAGTGGCTCTTCCTCTGGTTCTTCCTCCTCTTCCACTTCATCTGCTAGCTCCTCCTCTTCATCGGGCTCTATGTCATTTTCCTCTGGTGGTCAGTCACAATATGGAGGAAGTGGGGGTGGTGGTGGTGGAGGAGGAGGTGGTGGAAGTTGTGGAGGAGGTGGGGGGAACAACCCTAATGCCAAAGGAAAGTCCCCTAGCCGAAACAAAAAACCTTCCCTTACAGCAGTCATAGACAAGCTGAAGAGTGTGGGTGGTAGCATTGGTGGAGAGGAATGTGAAGGAGGTGGAGGAGCAGGTGGTCCTGGCAGCAGTGCAGGGACTGGAGGTGGATCAGTACCTCCAAATGTTGGTCCTCCAAAGCGAGACAAGGTTGAAAAAGAAGGAAAATCTAAAGGATCTCTTTCAACAGGAAACTCTGGGGATAAAAAGATGATGGACCCGAAAGGTAGCGGAGTGAGCAGTACTGGTGTGGCTAAGATTATCATAAGCAAACCAGACGGAGGTTCTCCAAGCATCAAGTCCAAAGTAACTCTTCAGAAGCCTGGTGATGGCTCATCTGAAGGTTCCATGCGTTCCCAGCATTCAGGCTTGAAAGCATCTCCTCTTTTCAGTGGCTCAACACCAAAGCATGATCGCAGTTCCCCAAGCCACAGCCGCTCGCCTGGATATACACCTCTGTTCCAGGACAGTGGGAGCGAGTCTGGTAGCAGTTCAGTGGCAGAGAAGTCTCACCAGAACAGCCCCAGCTCTGATGACGATCAGACTATGAGGCCACTGCAACCGCCACAGGATTACATGTCGGTCAGCTTGGGAGAGAAACACAAGAAGCACAAGAAAGAAAAGAAAAAGCAGAAAGATAGAGAGCGGGACAGGGACCGAGATCGGGATAGGGACAGGGATCGAGAGAAGGAGAAGAAAAAATCAGCAATGTCCTGCGGTCCCTCATCACACCCAATGAAGGCAGAAAGCTGGTCCAGGTCTCCAATGTCATCTTCAGAACCATCTATATCTTTGCACAGCTCTGAGCGTACGTCACGACAGAGTCCTCCCTACATGCACACTGAGGACGATGATCTGATGGACTCTGCTCTAACGGGCTCCAACTTGGAACCCTTCAAGTAGAGATTGTCCCACATGTTTTTACCATCTTTTTTTTTTTTTTTTTTTTTTACAGTTTTTTTTTGTTGTTTTTTGGTACCGCAATCATGGTCCCATCATTTTAAATGTATTACGCTCCATTCTTTTTAAATGAAGATTTTAAAGATCAGATGGAGACCCTACTTTTAGAATAGTAAGGTGACACGATATGCATTATGGTTTGTATTTTATGTATCTTTCGCTTATTACAGGATACAAAAAAAAAACAGCCTCCCAATACCCTAATATTAGATAATACAATACAATAATAGATGAAAACTTACACTCAAGTTCAACTTGTCTAAAAGGATCTAAATTATTTTATAACTTTTAAGTTACATTTTGATTTTTTGTTTTTGTGTTTATCATCTAACTAAAGAGAAATGTGCTGTTTTTAAAAGATGTGTTTAAAAAAAAGTATTTTCTCTTGAAGCGCTTGTTTCCTGAAGTCATGTCTTTTGTAAGCGTTATGATTTTCTTAAAACATTTTAATAAGATCTTTTATTCTTTATGTCACGTGCTTTTAGCTGGTTAAAATTTCCCTCATCATATGTAAATATTTGTACAAGGTCGTTAATTATACATGATTGATTGAAATAAACTTTGCTGGTGAATTAAACTTAATTTTAAATATGAAATGTGTCGCGTCTTTGGAAGTGTTTGACCGCTCCACCAATAGGGGTCAGTATGGTCTAAAATTTTACTGAAGTACTCAAGCACTTCAATAACGCTGGCTAATGAGGAAATCTGAAAACATAAGTCAGTCTTTCAGCCTTTCAGTAATCAACAATTTCAGACCTTATTGTTGTAATGTACTGTTGTACTTTTGTGTGGAAAAGTTCTTCGATAAACCTGGAACGTTCTTCGATGCTGTAATTAAAACACCTTCATTTAAGAAACTAATTACCACACTCTGTTTATTATAAACTGTTTTTTTACACCACTTTCTATGTTGTCACTGGTTGAAAGCACCAGGGGTGAAAGTAAGAGTTCAGTACTCTATTCAGAAGTAAGTACAGGCTTACATTGTGCCATTTAGCAATGTAAAATATAATACATTGCAAAATAATATGACGGGCTGGATAATGAAAGTGGCAGACATTTTGTTCAACCATATTTAATAAGCTCAATACAGCAGTATAGTCCAATCATTGTCCTATAATTGTTAAAAGCATTAACATTATAGCCGCCTAGGTTTTGGGTTCCCCTTGTACCACCGTGGTGTTTTGTGGGCGAGGCCTCTGTGGATCTGTCTTTGTTCGGCGTATCCCATGGTTTCTCAGTCAGACTGGGATCTGGGGAATTTGAAGGCCGGGTCGGCAGCTTTGGGCTCTTTGTCTGTTGGGCCCCGTGCATGGCATGTTGTGGTGCGAGTGTTTCGATACCCTTCTATTGCAGGCAGCATTTGCTTTTTTTCCGCAGGCTGTGATGCGTTGGCTTTTCTGGGAGATATTTCATTCATTCATTCATCTTCAACCGATTATCCAAAATCGGGTCGCGGGGGTAGCAGTTTTCTGTGAGATAGTGTTTGTATTATTCTCATCTTTACCAGTCAAAATTTGGACATGCCTTCTAACTCCATGGTCTTTCTTGATTTTAATTTCTTTCTACTTTGTAAAACAATACTGAAGGCGCTTATCCAAAACATACAATAATCTCCTCTGAACCGTTGATATTGAGATGTATATCTGCTACTTCTGCTCTGTAAAGCTCATAATGGCTCTAATCTGAGGTGCTGGTTGTTAATGGGTGATTTCTGCGGCTGGTGACTCTAAATGAACGTCTCCTCTGCAGCAGAGCTAAGTCTTGCTTTCCTGGGAAGGTCTTCATGAGAGACAGTTTCATCATGGAGCTTGATGGGTTTTACAAACGCACTAGACACAATACTGTTCTTGCAAGAACTGTTCCAGAACGTCTGACCTTTGTGCTGTAAAATTGTTCCTGTTATTTAATGCATTGCCATATGTTACTTCATAGTTTCGAAAAAATCCAGTATTGTTCTAGGATATAGAAAATAAATCCAAACTTTTTACTAGTTTTCCTTTTAAAATTTTTCCCTTTTTTAACCTAACCCATCAGCTCTGAATACAGATCTATATCACAATAAAGGTTCTACAACCAGTGGCAAAAAATGATGTAATCACCACATTTACAGGCTGTTCACCAGTTTGACTTTTACTGTAAAACAAATGTATTTTAATTAATGCCATATTTTAGTCCGGATCAAGCAGAGGGAATTACAAATCTGTGGAATCACTCCATGTCAAGGAAAAATATACCAATAATTTGTACTTTTTTGCTATTTTTTTCTGCTCCTTCTTGGGCTCTTCGAGCCATGGATTTTGCTAATGATAAAACAATCTCCATCAGTCTTCTCAGTGTTTAGCACATCAACACTGCACAAAGGCAGCTTGTCATTGACCTTTTTTTTCCACAATAAATTTTTAATCAGATTGGAATCCGGGCTGCTTGCTGGTCATGACATTGAGTTGATCTGCATTTCCTGAAGAAATGACTTCATCATCATAAAACCTTTTTTTTTTTAGTAACGGAATGAACAAAGTGTATATATGAATTAAATTGTGCAATGGCCGTTGAGGTACTGATTGATGTCCCCCTCCTCGTTTACCTGCCACGCAAACTCATACCATAAACGAGTGGGAGAATTTGATTGTTGTCCTCAGGCAGTCGCTTTTAGGTGGTTCATTAGAACAGCACCAGACCAAAGCTCCAGCATCATCTCCTCAGCTAATGCAGATTCCTGGTTTATCATGCGATATCGCTTTCATCCAATCACTGCCACTCCATGATTGCTTCCCTTCAGCCCAGTGTCGCCGTGATTTCTTCTGTTTATGTGTCAGTGCTGCTTTCATTCGGTTTACTTAGAGTTTATGTGCATCCCATTTCATTCAGCTGATTTCTTACAGTTCTGTCTCAAACAATGATGCCTGTTTTTCCTCCTTTTGGTTTTCATTTCTTTTCTTGTGCGTTTTCTATTTTCAAGGCATATTGCTTTGTTTTCTATCCTTGGTCTACCTATATATACTGTTTAACCTTCCTACTTCCTACTCACCATAAGCCTTTGCCACACTCCGTGCTGGATTTCCTTCTTTGAAAGAAGTTATCATATTTTCAAATGCTTAAATTGGCAACTCAACCATTTTTTCCCTTTAATTAACTTCATTTACTTCCACCTGCAGACTTTACCGTGTGATGGCTTCTGCTCTAGAAATGCAAGCTACAAAATGATTCCATGATGTGTTTTCCCCTCTGTGTTGAGTGGGTCCGGAATGTTTCACAAAGCCAGAATTCTCAGCTATTAAACTATTTTTAATCATATTATAATCGTGAGCTGTCCGTTTGGTCCCTTATGCAAAGGCACATCATTTATCCCCATCCAGAATCACACTAATTCCTCCCCAAGATCTTGTATTGATGAGGGAGTCAGACGCTGCGCAAAGCTTTCATCCCAAAGATTCTCAATAGGGTCTGAACTCTGTTGCCGCCAGTCCACATGTTCAGTTCACAGCTAACGCGAGCTACAAAGCTAAGTAGCTTCTAACACAAGCCTGAATCTCAAATGCCTTGATCAAGGGCACTACTTTGTGTGTGGAATAAGGGATTGTACACCCTCAAAGTGCATATTTCTTTTTGGGATTCGACCCCATGGAACATAGCGGAGCTGATATTCTAAAGTGTAATAAGTGTAAATCTGGTGAGTTTCTCAGGACTGTCCACCACCTCCATGGTTTATTCTCCTCACCTGTCGCCTACAGAGTACCGCTAAGAGTTAAACACGGCTCTCACCTCCTGTTCATTACGCTAACTGTCACTCGCCAGCTTTGCCAGTCATGTTTAGTTGGTTCCGCCAGGCTTGGAAGGATATGTGTGGGCGGAGCAAAATAACTGGTCGTACTGTTGTGCTGAATATCAGCATGGCTGTGATATATACAAATAAAATAATTTTAAAAAATGTCTATACATTTGGCTGACGCTATACTCAAACACCTTTTTGACATGCACAATTTTGTAAAATCTCTTATTCATATTAGCCTGATGTGTGTGTGTGTGTGTGTGTGTGTGTGTGTGTGTGTGTGTGTGTGTGTGTGTGTGTGTGTGTGTCATGTACCATAGCCTACTGGATGAGATTTAGTTTCTTTTAATCCCTCTTTCACATTACTCCCACCCCCTTCCATACACACACACACTCATATGAGAGGTGATCAGCTTACCAAGAGAAGCAGTCTTCTGTTATGTCTGAAGGAGTTGTGTGTGTGTGTGTGTGTGTGTGTGTGTGTGGGCAGGTGCATGGTGGATTAGGCTCTCAGCTCAGCACTGAAATCACCTGATCTCTAATTTTCTGTTGAATTTGCATAAAGCCTCCTCTCTCTCTGTCTCTCTCTCTCTCTCTCTCCCTCTCCCTCTCTCCCCCTCTCTCCCCGTCTCTCTCTCTGTCTCTCTCTCTGTCTCTCTCTCTCCCTCTCTCTCTCTCTCCCCCTCTCTCTCTCTCTCTCTCTGTCTCTCTCTCTCTCTCCCTCTCTCTCTCTCTCTCTCTCTCTTCACTCCTCTCTTGCTTTTCACTCTCACTTCCTCTGCTACGCTGTTTGCTACACTCTCTTCCACTCTTCCTTGATTGCACGGTGGTGTAATGAAGTGGACCGTCCTGCGGGAGGGGACACGGGCGGGGCCGTGCTAAAACACTAGTGATGCCGTTAATTATGTGCTGGATTAGCGCTGACCTTTTCCCTCCAAACAGCACTAAACACATCCGTCACGGCCGTGTGTGAGAGCGGCCCAGTCTGAGTCCTGATGCTGTGCGAATGCTGAAAATAACCCTGATTAGCGTGACCTGTATACAAATGTTAAATTAATCAGATGGTGAACAAACAGGCAATTCATCACAAAGAGCAAAAGTGCTGCTCATCACAAAGGCTCCTCTCAAATCCACCCCCCCGCCCCAAATCAGCGCCTGGAATTTGCATTTTATATTAACGCTGTGTCGACTACATTACTAACAGCTTGATTTGTTTGCTTCAGATTCATTAATTCATTTATTTGCACTAGCTTAATGGAAGATGTTTATGAAATGTAAAGTGAATTATGCAGCTGATTTCGAGGACACAGTATATTTTGCACTTCTAGATCCCCTTGCTCTACATGATTCAATACTGTACATTACACAGGGTAAGAAACGTCACCTGGCCAAAGGTAATAATAATCACACACTCCGTTTCCTTTAGCATGTGAGAAATGTGTGTGAACATGATTCCAGAACCACTCTTTCACACTTTACGTCCTGGAATACAGCAGAAACCCTCCACGGATGTGATGTGCTGGTGATTGAGGACATTCAGGTGCTCAGCTGACTTCATTTTATTGCCGAGTCTCGACCTCCGATCCTCCTCGCCTCGTCCCGCCGTCTCTCAGGGATGGAGGAAGACACTCATCCAGACTCTTTTCTGTTCCTGCACCGAGGTGGAGCGACGAGCTTCCTCTAGACGTCGTTGACAATCTTTAAACGACGACTCAAGACGTATCTGTTTCTTCAATACTTGGTCTAATTGTTTCATGTTTATTAAGCGTAATAGCCCTGCTTGTCCATTTTTCATGATGTAATTTCATCAAGCATTAACGGGATCCATTTATGCTTTTTTTCCAGCTACAAAGCCGGCGGTTGCGCAATATCCTCCCAGGCTGTACCAACGTGTTATCGGTTCTCAGCCCAGTTCTAGTAATTTCCTCAGTTGTTTTTTCTTGCTTGATGCAAGACCTGAAAACTGACTCATGATACCGCCAACGTAATAACAGACCACAATCGTGATAAATCTGCAGCTTTTAATGTAATAATCCAACAAATGCAATAAATAGCGATTACATTCGAGCGATTTGTTAAGTTCGTGTGAAGGTGAAAATGCTTCAGCTTTCAAAACTGCTTTAGTGGGATATTTATTGTTACATTAAAAGCCGCAGGTTTGTATTACTCTGGCAGGTGTTACACCTCCATGTTGCCAAAGCCACCGTTTCTAGGGAACTATAACCTCCATGGCTTATATAATAATAATAAATCCCAATTATCCCCGGTCTCGATATTACAACCTCAAAAATGACTGAAGTATCTCCCAACATCAATGTGTATTAAATAAGGATCGATTTTGATCATGAACTCTGGTTATTTTTTCTCCCTAATCGAATCATCTGTCCCTATCCCCTCTCACAGAACCACTCTCTACTGACTTTCACATTCTTTCTCTGAGACAACCTTTATGACATGCTCATGCACAGGGCAGCACATCGCACCCAGAGGAAAGCATCATCTGCCACGATGCGCAGGTGTAACGGTGACTGACTGCAGGACAGAGTGCAGTATACCCAGCGCCCTTCTGCTTCCGCTATCCTCTCCCTACAATCAGCCGAGCCACGTCGCCTTAATGGAGAGGATACACTGTACGTCCCTGGGAATGTAGAGCTCCAGAATCAAAGAGCTGTGATATACGTTTGCGATGAATTATGGGGAATACACGCAGCCGCCTCGGTCTTGCTAGAAGGGATTTGATGCGATTAGCATTTGTGATGCTTATTAAAATGGTCCTAGTCAGAACACTAACAGACACGAATCCTAGACATGAATTACACAACCTGTCTCTTGGGTTTTAATCGCTCATGTGAAAATAATTGGTATAATCATAGACTCAGAGGCCAGCTGAGGTTTTTTTTTTTTTTTTTTAAATAAGGGTAATGATGCACCGCTTCATCCTATGACCGTATCAGAGTAACTAAGTACAAAAAAAGATCTACAGAAGAATACAGTATACAGAAACGAAAAAACTCTTCCTGATTAGATGTCTGTGCAAGCCTCTGGAGACAGTGCTATGATCTGGCGTTGCTTCAGTCGCTCAGGTCTAGACTCAGAAGTCAGCTGACCGCCTGAACGTACTGAATCCATCACCATATAATGTTTTTGTTTTTTTCCCTGATGAAACGGACATATTCCTGGACAGTGAAAGAGTGCTTCCGGGAGCCTGAGGAATCATTTTCATGGGTCTTGACGTTAACCGCATTGGACGTCTTTGGGATGTTGGAAAGGTGGACTGCCTCCTCATCATTAATACAAAATCTCAGCCCAAAATTCTGGATGGAAATTATTGTTGTGACGGCGCATTAAATCATCAAATAAATTCCAAAGCAAAGGCACATCATAATCCAAGTGAAAGGCAATCCAATACAATATTATTGTGCAACGTATTTTGTTTTGTTTTTTTTGGTCAGTCCGTGTATGTGGATGAGCTCCAGCAAAGATCAGGGTCCTATCATGAGGCAAGAAAAAAATCACATTTTTATAATTCAGCAAATTTTTATGTTTGTGACACAGCAGCCTATCAGAATTTAGAGGAATAGTTTTGGTATTCAGATGCCCGTGGCAGGTGAGGCTTGTGGCTAGCTCGTTCAAAATGTCAGAAAAGAAGAGGTTTGATAATGGTGCTCATAAAAGATAAATCATACATGAGAAAGAGATTTGTGGTTCTGAATTGTGTAAAGAAAAAGCTGTAAATAAGAAGGATGGTGGAGGCGGAGCCATAAATTACTGCTAGGATGGGGTCACCCCCGGTCACGGGGCCTCGGAGCCAAGAACGTCTCGTTCTACTCGCTATGGAGAGAAAATAAAAGGGGAGGATGAGCAGACAGGGGGAACATGGGAACATTACCTGGAGGAGCTGGAGAAGACGAGATGTGTGCGTGTGTGCGCGTGTGTGCGCGTGCGTGTGTGTGATTCACAGGGCCCACCGGGGACAGAGATGAAGCTGTTCTTTTGATGTCTTGTTTTGTGTGCTGTTATTATTAGTGTTTCTGCAGACAGACTGGAATCAAACTTTCACACGTCTTGGTTTTATAATTACTTTGGCTAGTCCTTCAATTTATAAGTTAATGTGTGTGTGTGTGTGTGTGTGTGTGTGTGTGTGTGTGTGTGTGTGTGTGTGTGTGTGGTTGCTATTAAAGTGATTAGACTGACTTGTGTGTTTATGCTCACATAGGCTTAAGTGATTTGGTCATCTCATGATATAAATATTGTTGTGTTTTCTGGCTCGGAGAGGGACAGGTCACCTTTGTGTGTCCCGAGAGACACTGATATGTTTCTCGCTGGTGACGCACGCAGCTATTACAGTTGCAGTATTACAGGGGGATCAGGAGAGGGGCTACAAACCCTCTCAGTCCCAGGGCCTGACAGCAGGTAACGGTGAGACAGGTGGATCTTGCACAAAATGCTAAAAAACCCACAAAAAAAAGAAAACTCAACTTAGCCGTTGTTCAGTTCTGCCCGGTTCGGGTCTCTAATATTCTGAAGTTACTTGCAAAATTTGAGGCCGGGGTAGCGCTGTATATTGGCGGCACGGTTGCGAAGTGGTCGGCACCGTCGCCTCGCACCTCCAGGGTCCGGGTTCGATTCCCGCCTCGGGGTCTGTGTGCATGGAATCTGCATGTTCTCCCCGTGCTTGGTGGGTTTCCTCCGGGTGCTCCGGTTTCCTCCCACAGTCCAAAGACATACAGGTTAGTCTAATGTTCCCAAATTGCTGGTAGTAAAGATGTGAATAAATTCAGTCATCACCAGTAGCAGCGCGGTCTCTAGAGGGACTACAGAGGGCTTCAGATGGATGGATGTGTAGTATGTTAGCAGTGTGTGCGGTTCGGGAGCGAAGCCCCGCCCCGTTGTCTGACGTCACCACATTACTGCGTCCAATTACCAGCGGAGGGCGCGTGCTGAAAGTTCTGAGAGCGCGAGAGGCGAGTAGCGTAGAGGTGTGTGACTGTAGTGGTGTGTGTGTGTGTGTGTGTGTGTGTGTGTGGGTGTGTGTGTGTGTGTGTGTGCACTTTGCCTCTTTAACGTAAAAGATTTGAGCAGTTCGTCTCACGCGAGGCTGGAATAATAGCTTTCTTTAAGCGGACGCTACAGTCAAGCGTTAAAGAGACACGATGACGTCATGAAGACTTTGATCTTCCCCTATTAACGGACTTTATGGCGCTTTGGCTTTGTGTTTAAAGAGAGAGAGAGTCTCGCGCGCAGCCCGGTGACGTTGGGCGGTGAAACTGCGTCAGAGCGCGCGCTCCTGCCGTTAATTCAACAGCGAAAGCAACGCGTCGTCTCGCGTTCGGGAGGAAGAAGAAAGAGAGGAATAAAGATGACGGAGAACGGAGAGAAGGAGAGCGAGCAGCAGCAGCACCGGGACCCGCAGCGCTCCCCGGGATCCGGTACCGTCCGGCCCGAGTCCAAGGTAAGGAGGGCGCGCGGGCTGGAGCGCGCGGGCTGGAGCGCGCCTTCACAACTCGGGACTCGTTAAGACGCGTTTATGTCGTTTTCACGGGAAAATTAAAAAAAAAAAAAACTATTAGTAATTAAAGTGTTATGATCGAATCACTTTATTCCTGCGGGTGTCCGGAGTGTCCGTGGTGTCGGGCTGTGCTGGGGCTCACCGAGCCACTGAGAGGTTTCACACCATCGAGCTTCAGTTGTTTCATTTTTACGATTTATTTTCTCCACTGAATAAGATGTTAATTTTATGTATTTATCATCTGTGTGTCTGAATGTTAGATTAAGAGCAGAACAGTCGCTGTGTGAGGCTGTACTGATGGACCGGACCAGCAATGAGACAATTAAAAATAATGAGAACAACAGGCCAGTCTGATTAAACCTGCATCCTGTGCCCACCTCGATCAGTCTGACCCGACCCGACCCGACCCGACCCAACCCGATCTCAGTGAACCGGACTGACGGAACAGGAGCAAACCTGTCATATAAATATGAGGGACGGGAACCAGCAGTCACCTCCTGATACGATGTTATCACGAGACCTCGGTGCGGATTCGATTAGAATTGCAATCCTATACCACGATTTTGTAAATATCTCAATGCAATAGTACATTTCCCCCTATTATATCCTTTAAAACAGTTTAATGAGTAATTAGTTATTTTCATCATTACTTTTCTCACTTAAAACCCGAACCCAGCATATAAACACTACAACTAACTTCAAATACGAGAGTTTAACATTTAACTTGAAATTAAATTCAACACAAAGCTACATTGTTCTGGGGCATCGCGTATCTTTGTCATCAGTCATCATTATTATTAATAAACAAACTTAGCAAATAATTCAGTCCTACCACACGGGATGGAAATGAATTATAAACCAGATGTTTAAATCCACTGCAGGATTGTAAAGAAATCGTGACGAGGTGACTGTTTACCACCTCGAACGCCTCCAAAGTCTCAAAGCTCTTAGATTCAATTTTAGAGGAATCATTTCAGTTACATATTGCAGTTATTTTATTGGCAATTCGTGTATGGGAAAAGTGGTGGGAAAAAACTGGGGGTTTGTGTGTGAACATTTCACCCATTGGCTGGCAGCACAGCATGGAGCTAATTATTTGCTAAATTTGTTTTAGAATTGTAATATAATCTAAAAAAAAATTAGTTACATATTGAATCAGAATATTTATAAATTACAATTATTAATTATCTCCTCAACACACTCAGATCTCTAATCAGAAAGATTTCAGTCAGATTGAAGAAGTATGGTACGTGTAAACACAGCTAGTGTAAAGTAATACAGAACTGGATTGAGCTGAAGGTGAAGCAGGACTGAAATAGGAACTGGAAGAAGAAGAAGAAAAAACAGGGATTAAGAGATTGAAGAATTAAAGGAAGAACATGATGATTCAGGAATACCTTCAAGAAAAATAAATGTCTGTGTCATTTTCATGTCCATTTCAATGGAAAGGTTTTTGTGTGTATGTCTTATGTGTCTTGAAAAGAAGTCGTGCACAGAATCTGGAAGAGAATAATATTATTTATAGATTGAACTGAATAAAACACTGTGACAGAAATCTCAGAAGTGATTGTCGGCTTGCTCTGTGCTGAGATATGAAGGGTTTTGTGGAACAGACATAAAATAAAAAAAAACAAGAATAGAGCAACGTCTAGTCACAGAGTGTGCTGGTGTTCCTGACACAGCCTGTACATGGGTGAACATTTCAGCATTTTTATTATACCTCCTTTTTTTTTTTTTTGCTATTCATGATAAACCAACGTGCAGCTGGCTGTTGGAGACAAGCTAGACATTTAGGAGATAATAAAAGAGGGAACGTGTTGTTGTATAAGAGCCGTCGTACAAGCAATGAGCAGAACCAGTACATGATGTAAAGCAGGTCTGTCAGAGAAAACAACCAAATCATCTGAACAAACCTCCAGACAAAGCAGAAGTTTAACGTTCCTCTCCCATCTAAATTGTCGCGACATGGCTGACTCCTGAACGCCCGATGTTGTTTGCTGGATCTACCAGGTCTACACTTGTTAAAAGATGAGAGGGATGCTGAATTCACAAACAAGTCAAAATATAGTGGAGTGTGTTTTCCATGTGAACCGTAATTGGTCCAAAATAAAGCTCTGATGGCCAGCAGATCCACAACATCAGTTTGTATTCCATCCTTCTCTCCTTGAAAGTTCTCTTCTGTAATTGTAGCTGGTGAGTGTGTGTGTGTATACATTGCTCCTCAGATGCACACCAGCAGCTGTCTGATCAAGTCACACAGCTGGTAAATTACCACCTTAACTCTCCTATCATTATTCTGGGTGATTTCAACCACGCAAACTTCTCCAAAGTGCAGGAAAACTATAAACCGTTAATCTTGTGTCCAGCCGCAGATGGGAAAACTGGATCGCTGCTACAGTACAATAAAAGATGTTTATGGTATTGTCCATAGATCATCATGAAATCAGTAGAACTGTAACGGCATTTCAGTGAAGGAGCTTGAAGACCATCAGGCGGTGTAACATTCTGCACCAGCTTTGATAATCAGTTCTACTGAAATTGTTCTTAAATACCATGGAAGGCCACGGAACACCAAGGAAGAGTGAATTAAGAAATGTGGACACGGAACTCCAGGCAAGAGGATCGATTTCTGACTAGCTGATTACTGGAGACCCTGAAAGCTCAAAGACACACACATGAATATGTGTGCAGGACTGAGACACCTTTGAGAAGCGTCGTACATTGTCTGCTGGTTCGACCCACCTCGCTCATCAGTACGCAAAACAAAAGGGATATAAAAGTCAGATGTACTGCCGTTTCTCACCCACCACACATGCTTTTTTTTTGGCTTTGGGTCTTGAGCAGGTGCTAATTTTTGCAGTTTGGGGAAACATCTGACCATGGCCCATGTG
Organism: Clarias macrocephalus; assembly: GCA_011419295.1. Classification (NCBI taxonomy): domain Eukaryota; kingdom Metazoa; phylum Chordata; class Actinopteri; order Siluriformes; family Clariidae; genus Clarias; species Clarias macrocephalus. Next base: position 21,877 of record JAAGKR010000510.1, on the reverse strand, counting down.
GAGCCCAGATTCCATATGTCCTCCCCTCCAGTTGCACATTTTATTGTGTTTGCTGTGAGTCCGTCCCTAACTGATGCTGCCGATTATTATTATAAACCATCATGTCATCTAAATAAGCAACAGCATTCATTCATTCATTCACTCATCTTCTATACCGCTTATCCTCCAACCCTGGATGTGCGAGGCCTCAGTGCTAACCGCTACGTCACTGGAGTGCCAAACAACCCAAATTAAAGAGTGATAACTTCGCGCTGCCCAAGTGGATTGAGAGTTTTTGCCCATTTTTCTGCGAGATATTGGAGTGGGGGGAATTTGTCGATACCCTTCGATCAAATCCAACCCATCAAGCGGTTCATCAACATGTAGCGTCGGATTGATAAGTACCGCATTGACTTTTCTAAAGCCCACCTAATATCAGTCCAACCCTCCTTGCTAAAAATTGCTAAAATCCAGGTTGGCATGGTAGCGGCACACAGCGGCCACTCCGAGGACTAAACTGTGCTAATTTGTACATCTGTATTGTGTTTCCGTCTACTGTGGGAATGATCGAATAACCAACCTGCACTAGGATCTGCTGGTGAAGCTACAGATCTCCTGTGTTTCCCCTAGAAAACCTTTCGGACATGGTGATAAGAGGACGATGGAGGATTTGCTTGTGTACACTAAAATCTTTGGTTATTTATTTCTCGCACTGAGTGCGCTACAGAGTCGTGCTGATGTGGAGTGGCCACGCCCTTCGTTATTTCAGCAGCAGCGTGTGTATTTCATGACTCTGGTTGAAAATCTGTCAGTTTGTGCATTCTATTGATTTTCTCAACTGCACAGGAGTTTCACAACTGTAATATGGATCGATATATATCTGAGTGTACTACAGAGTACAAGACTCCAAGCCCTTTCTTCAATCATTGCGTTTTCAGCAGAGACACCACACCACATCACACCACCCTCCATCTGGACCAAAAAAAATTTTAATCATCAGGTTTCACCTCAGAATTCAAAAACGAGAAACTGCTACAGCAAACTCCACGACATCACTAGTGTCCGGCGCGAGGATGCTGGCAGCCAGTCATGTGGGTGCTATGGGTTGGAGCCTCGGCCCTCTGTGACTTGTTTCTCTGGTGTATCCCATGGATGCTCGATCAGGTTGGGTTCTCGGGTGTTTGGAAGCTGGGTGAGCAGTTTGTGCCGGCCCGGCTCCTCGCACGGTGCCTCACTGTCACAGGCAGCATTGAGGGTTTTTTTTGGAGATTTGTGCTGCTTAGGCTTTTCTGTGGAATCAGACTTGAGGGGCTGGTCTTTGGTCCTCGCGGGCTTGGGTGTGTCTCGGGTGCCCCTGATCCTGTCTGTAGTTTGCTGGTGTTGTTGTTGTTGGTTTTTGCATGCATGGTGTGTCAAAAGTTCTCTGTTTCTTATCAGCAGAGTGAGAGCATATGTAAGCTTTAGGTGAAAAGAACAAAAGTCATAAACATCATTAAAGTAAGTAATAGTGACAGACAGACAGACTGTTGCATAAACAACCTTTACAAAACATAACCACAATCACACACTGCATTTATTTTTCTCCCAAAGTGACGACACAACCAGTGAGGATAATTTTACAAAAAAAAAAATTACGGCTCTGTTTTTAAACGTTCAAGTTTCATACATTTTGCGAGATTAGAAAATAACATTCGTTTGTACTTTGCGAGTCTATGGCGGTTGTACGGGATTTTAAAAAATGGATGAAATGTTTTATTATTATAATTAATAGTGAATGTGATTTAATAATCAGTATACTCCTAATACGCAGTGAAAGAAAAGCGGTGTGATAAAGGTCGCTCAGCAGATGATTAATTTTGTTGGTATAATAAAGCCGTTAAGGTCGGGACTCTGGGTGATGCAACCAGAGCGAGTGTTTTGTTCACAGCACAGTTTTAGACACTGAATAATCTGGACAGCAGACGGAGACGGATGGAGTGATATCTTTTGTTCCCCTGCGACTGGGTGACATTTTATGTCCTTTATAATCCTCTTTTTTTTTTTTTTTTTTTTCATCCTTGTTGCAAGGTTCCTTTCTTTATTTCAGGAATCCGGCGGAAGAAATCAGACTGGAGCTCCGGGGAAAAGAAATCTTATCTAATCAAATCCAATGTCTCTCGGGGGCTGATGGGAGGATTTATTGTCTCATCTGTGACATGTGTTTATATTTACAGCCCCGATTTTGGAGGGAAAATGTGCTCGTCTCTTTGATCTTTGGTCTCCCCTCCACATGCAGGTGATGGATTTAGGTGGAATTACAGAAACACGAAACCGCTCTCCAATATTCATTCCTCTGTTTCACTCGTAAGATCTCGTCATGTTTTATTCGTAACATCTGATTCCTTTACAGGAAATAATCATCGGTCAGATTAATGTGGACCCCAGTTTTAATAACACCGATGTTACTGCTGTTTTTTCCTTCACCATGTTGTACAGAAATACACATTGAACACGTTAAGGGCAAAATCTCCCTCACACACACACACACACACACACACACTCTCACACACACACACACACACAGCTCCTGCCAGCCTGAATGATGATAACTGATGTTGATGTTTCAGCCGAGGCGTAACCCGCACTGACACACATACACACACACACACACACACACACACACACACACACACACACACACACACAGATAAAGTAATGACGGCCATTACACACTGAAACAAATCCGCACCTGACACACGGGTCAGTTTTCTGTGTGTACACATATTGATTTCAGCCCATTTGTTATGTTGCACAAAGTGTTGGCACCCCTCTACCTACTCCATCAGTGGACAGGGTGCAAGCATTACCGCCGCTCCGCCGACTGACGACGGTGCCGAGCTGAACAGGACGTCCCTGGAGCGAGTGCAGGAATTCCAGCTCGCTCGTATTAAACATCCTCTCGACACACTCAGTAATGTTTGTCTTTACTTGGCCACACCTGCATGATGTAATGATCGGTAATCACACTCGTCTTTAAGGAAGGTTTCTCACCGCACACCTGAGGACTGGACTCGACAACGCACCGGAAGGGATTTCAGCAGTTCGTTGTTGTTTGTGTACATGTATTTATTAGGAAATATTATTAATATTCAGTTGTTTGTCGCATGTACTTTACGGCACAGTGAAAAAATGTTCTTGCATATCTCAGTTAGGAAGCTGTCAGAGTGCAGGTTCAGCCAGAATACAGCGCCCCCTGGAGGAGACAGGGTTAAGGGTCTTGCTCAAGGCCTCAACAGTGGCAACTCGGCAGTGCTGGGGCTCGAGCCCCCAACGTACTGATCAGTAACCCAGTAACCCACAGTCTTAACCCGAGGAGCCACTGCTTTACTGTTCTTGTCCCGGTTCTACCACCACTCCTGCACAGTCACTGGCTGTTTCCCAACTGATTTTATATAGCCTTCTCGTTTCCTCGTCTCCGTCTCGTTTCCTCGATTCCGTCTCGTTTCCTCGATTCCGTCTCGTTTCCTCGTCTCTTTGCAAAGTATTGCATCATTAGTTTGTTTTTTTTCTTTTTGGCACACAGATCCATTTATTTTCTTGTATGTTTTTCCAGTTTTGACTCTAATCCTTTTCCTGACCTCGACCTCGTCTCTGTCTTTGACATGTTACCTGATGTGTAGTTCGCGCGGACTCTCGTCTGATTTATTACCCTTGTTTTGGACCTGTGTTTTACATTGTCTTCATTAAAGGTGCGGTAAATGATCTTGGAGAATCTGTGTTAATATTTGAACTTGAGAGTCGAACAAATACAACTAACCATAACCCCGTCACACGCACACACACACACACACACACGAGCCGAGTGCGACGGTGCTGAAGGAAAAACTCCCTGAGATGGTAATAGGAAGAAACCTTGAGAGGAACCAGACTCAACATGGATTGATCTGCACTCATACTGTGTGTTAGGAGGCTGGAAGTTCAGTATAACAGGAGACGTGTTTAAGTTCATATGGAGTCCAGTTCGTTATTGGACTGTAGACTGTAGGAAACTCATAGGAAATGTTTGTTTCCCAGAGACAGCTGATGTCCACGTCTCAGGATAGGAAGCAGAAAGTGATCAGAGCCAGAGGAGATATTTAATATTTGTTATGAGAACATTCCCACTCACTGCACCTTTAATTCGGTCTTGTTCCTGCAGTTGGATTCATTTTCACCCCCAACGCGACACAGAATCAGAATTTAAACACAATCTACCTTGAATTATTGAAAAATAGATCATGTTCGTACACTAGTTAGTGTCTTTTCTCCAAATAAGTTATTTGGAGAAATTTTATTGTATTCTATATTATATGGTGTAATTTGGGGGAATTGTGGGTAATCAGTGTAGTGTAACGCGCCTGGCCACCTCGAGTCAGAATAAATGTATTCATTAAATTCCTACAGTGTAATTAACGCACTCGAATGCTAAGTTCTGTGCGGAGGAGCTGCTTCATGTTAGCCACCCAGTCGTAGCTGCGCGACCTCACGAGGCGGCGGTTTGGATCTCACGTGTTCGCTTGTGAGGGTTCACACACGCGCAGAACAGCGAGAGTTTCTCCTCCAAACAGATACGCTAATCTCAGTGAGAGCGCTTTATACAATGCTTAGAACTCTTCAGTATACACACACACACACACACACACACACACACACACACACACTCCTTCAGTATTCAGAGACGTCTTTCTTTTTAGATGAGACTGATGTTTTTGATTGAATATTATTGAGTTTATTTACTCATTTGCCATCCGGGAGCCTTTGGTTCATTGTACTGTCGATTTTTAAACAGTGTGTGTGTGTGTGAGACACTCTGATCTTTGTGGTGTCACACTGAGTTTAGGATAAAAACCTCCTTCAGCTGTTTTTATATTCCAGGATCATAGAAGAGGATTAGAGTGGATTAAAGCCTCATCTTATACGGACTCCTTTCACACACACTTGTGTGTGTGTGTGTGTGTGTGTGTGTGTGTGTGTGTGTGTGTGTGTGTGTGTGTGTGCACGTGCACAATTTAGAAAGCCTGCCACGCTATCATTAATTTATCTGTGCATCTCTGACTCTATTTTTAGAGCTTCTGTTTTAAAAGCAGCTGCAAAAAACATGTGTGTGTGTGTGTGTGTGTGTGTGTGTGTGTGTGTGTGTGTGTGTGTGTGTGAGTGTGATTCTGTGTGCTTATACATGCACATGGGCTTGGAATAATTGTTTTGGTATAAAAAAATAAAAAAAACCTGTAATGAAACTGTGATTTGCAGCTTGTATTTCAGGTTTTTGTCTCTTTTGTCACCTTATAAGCGGAATTAGTAAGCAGGGTGTACTGGGATACAACACACACACACACGCACACGCACATGCAAAATAGTTGGTTATCTACAAGATTTAAAAAAGTACCACAGTAAATTGAGGACTCGTGTTGTTAAGTTACTGAAAGGTCTTTGTCTTCGGTCTTCGCTGAAGTATCGCTGTGTGTCAGCGGAATTGTAAAAGCTGGCACCATTGCAACTTGGCAGGACGGCAGTGTAGCGGTTAGCGCTATCACCGTGCACCTCCGGGGTCCGGGTTCGATTCCTGCCTTGTGCCTGTGTACATGGAGTTTGCATGTTCTTGCCGTGCTTGGTGGGTTTCTTCCAGGTACTCCAGTTTCCTCCCAAAGACATACTGTACAGATTAGCTTCATTTCTATTCCCAAACTGTCCATAATGTTTGTGTGAATGTCCTGAGGTCATACCGCAGTCATAAAAATGTAAATAAATAACCCACTGGCCTCGAAATTCCTAAATGAATGGATGGATTGCAACCTAATGTAGTATTTATTTGGAAAAAGTAATGGACCTAAAAGAGACACATGTGGAACTACAAAGATGACATTATTACTAGTTACGAACTAATAACCATCAGAACCTGAACTTTTCATTAAGCAAGCTTAGACTCAACTCAGAGCCAGTAGCTGGGCGTTTGATATTTTAACCTTGTTACTGTAGTCAGGCCTAAACACTCGCTGACTGATTTATTAACGCGTTTTAATTTCTCTCTCTCTCTCTCTTTCCATCCTTCTCCAGCTCCAGAAACTGAAGCGCTCCCTGTCATTCAAGACAATGATGCGGAGCAAAAGCGTGGAGAACTTCTTCCAGCGGTCAAACATTGAGATCCTGCCCCCTGACGACAGCATCATCACTACTGAGGATCCGTCCTCCATCATTGAGTCGCCCTTCTGTGACTGCACTCTGACCCTCGACCGGTCCCCATCCATCAGTCCGAACCTCTCACTGACTTCGCTTTCACCTTCTTCAAGTCCATCCCTGTCAGTTAACTCCAGCACTCCACCTCCTCCTCAGAAAACACACTGTTTCCTGGAATATGTGTTTCGCCGTCCCACTGTCTGTCAGCAGTGCAAGCAAATGATCACAGGTATACATGCTCGCTCCGGTGTGGAAATTCTTTTGAGTGATTACAGATTAGTCAGCAATCTAACAGTTTACTATAAATTGACAATTACATTTAAAAATACTAAACATTTTAAATCAACATGCCATCACTGAGCAAAATACCGGATTTTATCACCATATGTCACATATACTCAAATTGTATTCCATTAATAGGTCAAGGTTTACACATATTTTTCAGTCTCAAAAAACGTCTGGAGCAAAAATATAGACGAAATACCACAAAGATGCAAATCACTCATGAGCAGTAAGAATGGGAAAATTCAGAAATAGAGAGATAACCCACAAACGTTCTGGAATCAGCTTTAACCTCTACAAAAGTGATGGAAATGCCAAAATGTGGATGTTCATGATGCAAGTTCAAGGGTAACGCATGGTGAAGGCAGTGTAATGGCCTGGGCTTGCATGCCTGCTTCTGGAACAGACTCGCTAATCTTTAATAATGATGATGTTTGTCTGTCCAATTTACAGAGAAATCCATCCAATAGAATTGGGAGGAACTTCATTATGCAGCAAGACAACCATCCAAAATACACAAAGGGGAACGTTTTAGACTGGCCAAGTTCTGAGGCTGAAAGTACAATTGAATAACAAAAAAAAAAAAACTTTAATTTACTCGACTTTTAGAGAACTTTGCTGGCCGAACGAAATATTTCACATTGCTGTTTAGTTGACACGTGTATCCAGTTCAAAATCTTAAGTTGACTCAACTTGTAATTCAGATATTTAATTCAGCTTAAGTAATATTGGTTGTAGGGGTTAATTAGTTATATTTCTCTAGAGTTGACTTGACGCAACTTTTTGTCAACTTATAACAGTAAATTCTTTCTTATTGTAGCCCATTGATGTAGTTGGTTCAGTTTTTCTATAAGAACAAGTTAACCCAATAATACCCCAACACTTAAAACACACAAACAAACATTACAGTACTTATTCTTCCAAAACTCGTCCAAGTTAAAACAGCGATCTGCATTTTGTTTATAGGTCAATAAAATACCTGGAGAACACCTGATGCTTATCACTATCCCACTGATCCTTTTATATTACGATATCATGACCAGTTTTAAAAACTAGCAAAGATGAAGAGTTTCCCCCCCAAATATGTCAGACACAAAAAGAGTCTCTATGGCATCGAGAGTTTGTTTCTCAGCATGTGAATCTGAGGGGAGCGTGTCTCTCCGAGTCCAATAGAAACGGTTTGGACGGCTTCGTAGGTGTCCGTCCAGTCCTTGTGGAACTCAATGTTCAGAGCACAGACCTGACCAAACATCACTCCTAAAGCTGTTGCATAGTCACCCAGACCATCCAGGACTACAGTCTCCTCCAACCCCACAGCAACTTCATCTGCTTGTTCTCACTACTCCAGTAGCTCCACCAGTGTAAAGCACTGTTTCTGGAATTCTAATGATGTGTTAAAGCTATGCATCGTTTTATATTTAATATTTATATAATGTTTGATATTTTTAATGGTTTTACTTTGTCAATCTCATGAGTCACTGTGTGGAGTGATGTTTTGAAATTACTGAGTATCTAATCAATCTGCTTTTCATATAGATAAGTTAGCTGATATAACACTCGTAGATGAGCATTAGTGACTCTGAAGTCAAACTAACGTGGACATTTTTATATCTTTCACTTATCGATTACTGAAGCGCCGCTACTCCTTAGCCTACTGCTAATTAACTGCTTTTGCGGCCGTGTGTGCTGGGGGGAGCGGGACGCTGTTGCTGGGGGAAACGTCAGGGTAAAGTGTGGAAAAAGAGAGATATGGTTATAGCTAAATCCTGTACAATGTGGTAACATGAAGCCTAACGTTATCTAAGCTCACCTCAGTAATGGCAGGGTACCTCAGTATAAGGATAAGGGGAAACCCCTTATCCTTATACTTGTTATATCACGTATATAACACTAACTGTCTAAAATACGTCTAAGCTAACTTAAACATGTTTTATTAAAAAATATATATATAAATAAATAAAAACTTGCCCAGAATAAAGAGTTCACAATACGGCCATCTTCACCCCTTTAGTGCAGTTTGATAGCGTCAGTCTGGCAAGCGCCGGGAGGTCGTGGGTTTTATACAATCACATGGTTGCATCTCAGAGAAGGTAAACTGCTGGCTCAACTTGAGTTTTTTAGCTTATTCAGTCTTTAAAGTTTTCAAGAACACAATGTTACCTGTTGTCTCAACAAATAACAGTAAGAAGTTGGACCAACAATACAATATTAATGAATTCAACTTTCATCTAGTCGGAATGTTGACTTTGTTGAGGTAACCGGCAGTTCAGTGACGGTACGAAACTGTTCTGCCAGTTTTAGTCCTTAAACTATTCAAGCAAATGCAGTTATAAGCCATCATAGTGAAATCATTTGTATCAGTGCAGTCCAAGCCATCTTTGTGTAACTATCGTCAATTGTCACATAATTGTATAAGCTACTGCAACCAGAGACGAGGCCTGAGGAACCAGCAGGCAATGTTTGTGTGATGAGAACTCCAACCAGAAGTTGGGCACCAGGACGCACCAGACTGGGTTGGAAGGCAGAAGGGACTGGAAGCTCAATAGCATCACATGTAGCTTGATGGAGAGAGAGAGAAAAAGAGAGAGAGAGAAAGAGAGAGAGAGAGAGTGAAAAAACAGTTAGATAAACTCAGTGTTTTCAGCCTGGACCCAAACATGTCGAATGTTGAGCTTTGTAAGAATGTGTATTGTATGAGACACCAACAAATAGTCTGCACCTTCAGATCGAAGTAAACGGGGCTGATCAAAAAATACTAGCAGTTCACTTGTGTACAACGGCACAAAGGGAAAAAATCATAAAGTCGTCACTGCTACATGTTATTGATGTGCATGTGTCTGTGCTGGTCTCATCCCTAGTGCATTTTAAAACAGTATTAAAACTTTGTGCCCGTGTTTTTTGTGATGGTTAGATCATCATTAGCTGCTATTGCTCGACCTAACCCTCTGTAAAGTCTGGCTGAGCTCCAGTGCTACAATCTTCTCTGTCAGAGTGCCAACTAATATACAGCCAGGCTCATGAATTTTGGAACAAAGATAGGTCTTTAGATATTTGGCCTCTGTACACCACCACAATGAATTAAAGCTGAAAGTCTTGACTCATCTCGGCTCATATCGTGAGTGTTTCATTTCAAATTCAATGTGGTCGTGTACAGAGGACAAATGCCAAAAAACTGTGGCATTTTCTGTTAGAAATATATGGACCTATCATAGATAAAGTTATTACTAACGACAGAGGAAGAATGACTAAACACACTGAACGAGCTGAATGTTGGCTTTAATGAGAGCTGTAATGTACCTTATTTGGGGTTTTGATGATATTATTCCAGAAGGATCTGCCGTGGACGGATTGCGCTTGCTGTCTCCAGACTAAGAAACTGATGCATTCTTTTACAAACAAAAATGAAAACGTGACAGGAGGGGAAAAAGAAAGATACTAAAATAAAGTGAAAGCACACAGCCTGTTGATTAAAAAAAAAAAAAAAACTTTATAATCTAAATGCTGATAGAAACAAGAGACCTGTGGCAAACAATTTGAAAACTGTAGATCTCAGAGCATAACTCAGTTAAGCATGTGTTTAAATTTGTGAAGAGGAGACTGAAGGTAGAAAACCCTCCAAAGTAATAGAAGACACAAAAAACACCAAAGCTGCAGTGCACACCTCTCCTATTCTTTGTTCTTTGAGTAATAAAAAAAAATTAAAGGCAATTTGGATAGTCCTGATGAACACCTTCTAAAATAAACCCAGTCCTGAAAGTGTGTTCAACTGAATATCTTCAAAATATCTCAACACTTGAATATGGTTTCTATTTTAAATCTAGTTGAGATTTTTAGAGTTTGCCTTAAATTTATTAATCATCTGGAAGTAAACCCCACATCACCCCCTCTCTGTGTCCCTCTGTTTTAGGGAATTCAAAGCAGGGTCTGCGGTGCAGGACGTGTAAAATAGCAGCTCACCTGTGGTGCTCGTCAGAACTTTCACAGCAGGTGTGCAATGGAAAGGTGAGTCTCTGTTTTCTAGGTGTGATAGGTTAGTACCATGCCCAGGAACAACTGATCCTCCCTCCCTGCTTTCCTACCGACCAGCGTTCACATTATTATTTATTCTCCGTACTCGGGTACACTTAACTTAACTTTCGTATATATTCACTATTCGACACAGCAGGTGGCAGTATGCACCTTGTTGGTTTGTGTGCCTCCAGTAAACACGAAGAGAAGAACAGAACAAGAACTTCATCCTTCTTGCATGTGTAATATTATTGATGTCAGAAAAAATCTCTTGTAAATGGGCAGAAGAGACTTCCTCTCTTGCTGCAGGAGCAAAAAAATTAATAAAATCCTCCAAACGCTCAAAGTTAGACGAGAGGTTTCTATCTGTTTTCTATCTATTCGGGCCTCAACGATGGTCCCTCCCCTTCTTTGGCGACCTCTATGATGAGTTAACTCTTTCATGGAATAAGCTCTATTCATCCCCTGTTTTTGCTATTACCATCGATTCATTCATTTTGATGCGAAAGCGCGTGGTTATATGATGATGCCCCAGATTGAAGAGACGCTTTTCAGGCAGCGGGTCAGGCTGGTGCTGCCCTGCACACCATGGCGGTTTTGCTGGCATATCAGGCTGACCTGCTAAGAGATCTGAGCACTGGCAGGTCTCTCGATGATGCGGCATTTATTTCTCCGTGCCACCAAGCAGACGGCCCGTGCTATCGGCCGTTCTATGGCTGCCATAGTTGCCATGGAGAGACATCTATGACTTAACCTCACAGGCATCAAGGACAGGGAACGCGTTTTTCCTCCTTGAGGCCACCCAGTGCCGACCACGTCTGGTCCCCACGAGGCGTGAGGCGCAGAAGGAGAGTGTGGCGAGCCAGGTACCCCCTCGTAGAGACTGGGGAGGGACTTGCCGCGCTTTGCAATCCGAAAGACCGGACCTGTGGTGCATCATCTCCGCCAAAAAGAAGTCCTGAGGCTGACGAGCCTAGGACCACGGGGGTGTCTCCCCCCGGGGAGGAGCATGTAAAAATTCCAAAAAAGGATAAAGACTTCTCCCTGGCACCCTCTGGCTGTTGTCCAATCTCCGCCACCACTGGTGTTTCAGGGAGCAGCGGTCTCCAGCGAAATGTTAGGTGTTCAGCATCCTGAAACATGGCAGGAAGGAACCAAGCACCTAACACTCCCCCTTTCAGAGAGGCTGGCAGCGGGGAACCTACTGCCAGGTATGTCTCAGTAGGTACAAAGCACTTAGAAAGAGGCTACAGGATTAATTTTTGCACATCGTCCTCCGTGTTTCAATGGCGTGGTCTCCACTTCCATGAAACCGGAACGAGCACATCTGCTGACTTGGCAATTACGGACTTTGCTGAAAAAAGGGGCCATAGAACATGTTTTCCTGCCAGACAGAGACCCAGGCTACACATGGAAACTCCACCCCGAAGTAGTCCGTCAAATCTGGGGAAGATTTAATGTAGTAGAGGTGGACCTCATTGCCTTGCAAGAAACAGCACAATGTACCCTTTACTACTCTCTGACTTCTCCAGCTCCCCTGGGTCTGGACGCGATGGCCGATCCGTGGCTCAGATTACACCAATATGCATTTCCTCCGATAGCTCTGCTCCCGGGAGTCCTGGTGAGGGTCCGTCAACAGGGTTTGAGCTTCTTATTGATAGCGCCCCATTGGCCGACCAGAGTGTGGTTCTCAGATCTAATATCTCTCCTCGACGACTCACCGTTGGTGATTCCAGTGAGGAGGGATCCTCCTGAGGCTGATAAGCCCAGGGGATGCACGGGACAATATTTCATCCCCGGCCCGAGCTCTGAAACCTTCACGTCTGCCCCCTGAAGGGGTCCAACTAAGACATGCTGGTCTTCCAGCCGGCATAATTGAAGCTATTCTAAGTGCTAGGGCTCCCTCCACTAGAAGAACTTATGCCCTCAAATGGAGTGTAAGTGAAAGTTGATGCACGGCAAAATATGTAGAACCAGTCCACTGCCGAATTGTTTCAGTGCTGGAGTTTCTGCAAGAAAAGTTGTCCTCTGGCTTATGCCTAGAGCGACTGTCCCTTCGTGGGACTTAGCTATTGTGCTCGAAGGTCTGATTGACACCCTTTTCGAACCACTAGAGTCATCGCCTGTCAGGCTTCTGACTCTTAAGATGTTTTTTCTTATGGCCATTACTTCTTTGAAGAGAATTGGAGATCTGCAGGCTTTGTCAGTCTCCCCATCCTGCCTAGACTTTGCCCCTGGGCTAGCCAAAGCTATTCTGCATCCACACTTGAACTATCTTCCGAAAGTTCCATTCCCGACCATGCACCCAGTTGTTCTTGAAGCCTTCTGTCCTCTGCCTTTACAGCTCAGGAGCAGGAAAGACTTCACTTACTGTGTCCAATACATGCTCTTCAGATTTACGTCCACCGCACTAGCCAGTGGCGTAAGTCAGAGCAGCTTTCCATTTGCCATGGGGGCCGCAACCGGGGGGCAGCCGCCACTAGACAAACGCTGTCACATTGGGTGGGAGATACTATTGCCCCTAGCCTACGAGGCGCGTGGTCACACTTCGCCTCTAAGAGTCAGGGCTCATTCGACCAGGGGGGATTGCCTGATCAATTGCTCTGGCAAGAGGTGTCCCCTTTCAGCAAGTGAGTGGTGCGACAGGTTGGTCCTCTCCGCACACATTTGTCAGATTTTATAGTTTGGATGTCCATGCTACTCAGGGCTTGCGGGTCCTCGAGTCAGCATCCCAAAGTTATGTCTGAGATCTCTTTGGCTATTGTGCGCACAAGCTACACAACCTGGGGGTCCTGGCACTTTCAGTGTGACAGCGTTGGTATTCTCATAGCGTTTTCACGCAGCATCGAGTGTAGCTTTTGAAAGGAAACGTCTCAGGTTACTTTGCTGTGACCCTGTTCTCTAAAAAAGCAGGAACGAGATGCTGCACTCCAATTCCTCACTGCTGGCGTGGCTGGACATCCTTTCAGACAAAAATTGACCTGAGGATGTTTCCGGTTCACTCCTATTTATAACCTGCAGGTGCACCTCATCATATGATGACAAAGAGATGTTCCCATAGCGTTTTCACGCAGCATCTCGTTCCTGCTTTTTCAGGGTTACAGCAAAGTAACCTGAGAAATTTTCTCTTTCGCCTTTACATGCTTTTTTTTCACATCATATTTAATGACCTTGTTAAAGAGGCACCTCATTAGTTCCTCATGTTCCAGTACCAGGAAAACACACAAATCATAACCGTAAAACCACTACCTAATATTAAGTGTGTCTCCTTGTGCTGCCCAAGCATCCCTGACCATTGAGGACTCCACTAGACCTCTGTAGGTGCGTGTGTGGGGTATCTGGCACCAAGCCTTCAGCAGGTGAATCCTTTAAGTCCTAATAGGGCCAAGGTGGAGCCTCCATGGATCAAATTACTTTGTCCAGCACATCCCGTAGACACTCGATCAGATTGAGATCTGGAGAATTTGGAAGCCGAGTCACATTGAACCCTTTTTTCTGAAATGACGAACATTGTGTGCATTGTGTCAGGGGACATTATACTGCTAAAAAGAGGCCACTGCCGTTACGCATAAGCATTTTCCTGGATAGTGATAGGTTGGTGGTATGTGTCCATGTATTCACATTCACATGAATACCAGGATCCAATGTTTGTGCTTTCTGCCTCGTATCCATGATAAACATAATTCAGCAGACCGATTAGTCTATTGTAGCTGCTTTTTTGGTGGACACGGGTCAGCATGGGCATTCTGACTGGTCCGTAGCGAAGCAGCCCCACTCCATCCCGGGAATACCTGAGAAGACCTGCTGTTTTGGAGATGCTCTAGACATTTGGCCTGTGGCAGAGTTGCTCAGATTCTTACACTTGCCTGCCCCTTGTCGGGCGCCATTGTACTAGAACAGTCAGTGTAATTGACTTTACCTGTCAGTGGTTTTACTGTTATGGCTGATTATGTGCTTTTGTAACGTGTTAGTTAAACAATAAAAGCTATTTTTGATATACACTGTTCAGCCATAACATTAACGTGCATTAACATTAATTATCCACAGTATAACAGTAAACTGGTGACATGTTCACGGGCACCCAAGGCTCATTTATACCTGTTGGGAGCAAAGGCTAGCCTGTCTGGTCCAATCAAGCAGAAAATCCAGTGTAACACAGCTTGTTGAAAAAGTCAGTGCTGGCCATGATAGAAAGACACCAGAACACCCAGTGCACCACAGCTTACCGCGCACTGGATCCAGCAGGCAAAGAGCCCAAGGCTGCCCACTCCGCCTCCAAACTCACCAGATCCCTATCCAGTCGAGCCCCATGGGATACACTAGACAAACAAGTCTGATCCACAGTGGCCCCACCCTGCAGCGCACAGCACCCAAAGGATCTGCTTAGTACCCTCTAGTGGTCTTGTGGAGTCAGCGCTGCCCAGGTGGCACAAGCAGAACCTGCACAATACTGGGCTTAATGCTTTGTGTTGTAATGTTATGGCTGATTGGAGTACATATGAACAAAATACTGTATGAACATGTGTATTTATCTCAATGTATTGTGTATAAAATGCAGGTTTATTTATAGCACTAATGGGAATCTAAAAATAAGCATGAAGCCTGTCTAGAACATTTAATGCTCTCTCCATGTGGGAATCTTTTTATTCCCATGAAGACTCTCTCTCTTTCTCTCTTTTTGACCTTATCAGCATCTTCTATTCTGTGCACTGACAGTAAATCATCCTCCAGAGTGGTTTACTCCTGGCACACACACACACTCGTTCATGCATGAAACAGTCTATTTTCCGTGTCTCTTATGTTAATATTCCACCCTCTCCAAAAATAGCGTGATTAATAACAGCATTCTGTTTCCAGAGTGCACTTCTTTTCCTGACTACGCTCAACTACACTGGTGTTTTATTTGTCTTTAGAAACACCATTTTAGATGGATGCTGCAATAACCAGCATGTGTGTGTGTGTGTGTGTGTGTGTGTGTGTAAGACTGCATTAGGAGTCAAAGAAGAAAATTGGTTATACCTAACTGGGTAAACAAACAAAATCAGACCTTTTATAAAGAACACATTAATACTAAAAATTACTACCATCTGACCGACCAATCAGGAGTCAAAATCACAGGATTTTTTATATTTGGAAAATGAAAGCAGGCTGACACGGCTAGGACTTATGTGGCAGATGGTGAATGCACTAACGCTTTGGTGAACACGACGGGATTTACATGTTTTGCGCCGTCGTGTTCGAATGGTTCACTTTAAAAGACCAAAACAGATTAGTTCAGGGGGAACAGCACCTGGAGCAGTGTTCACAGTGTAGCGAGAACCTTCACTTACCTAAAAATTCAACTTGATTCAATTTCAGCTTTTCTTCACAACGCTGCCACTCTAAGAGGAAATGTCTGACGTGATGCACTGGACGTGTTAACATTAAATGATTTCATTCTGACCGGACGGGTTCGTCAAACCTGCAGAAGTCTCGTCAAGCTCGCCTTCCCTTCGGCCTCACGAAACCCAAAGCGTTCCCCAAAACCAGAAAATGCAGAAAGATTTGTCATGAATTATGTAAACGATGCTTTTGACCGCCACCCCTCCACCCCCACCCTCACCCTCGCCCCTCACAAAGGTAAATGGTAGTTCATGTCTAAAAAAAAGTTAACATGGGGCTTTTGTGCGGATGGGAATGGAGGGAAACATGACCTAAATCAAAGATAAAATGATTCCCAAAAGAACTTGATGCTGAAACTGTAAAGGTCACAGTTCTCCTGTGTTTACAGAGTGCAGACGTAATGCCAGAGATCTATAGTGACATTTACAAAGCAGCTGAGAAAGTGTGTGTCATGTTTAGGTGGGAGCGCGCAGCGCTTCTTACATCACACTACAAAGATTTTGAGCGGAAAAATAAATTACAAATGCTAGCTCAAAGATTTGATAAAGTATAAAATTAGCATAAAGCTGTAAAGAGTGTCATCTGTTAGCTCCGCTCAGACCTGCTGCCCTGCTCAGCACGTTTCCAATCCTCCCGTCTCCACTGGAGATCTGATAAATCCTGAAGCCCTGTTGGATTTCACACCTGTAGAAAGTATGAACAGAAAATGGAGACATTCTGCTTTTAGTGTTAACCCTCTTTATTATTCGTACATGCTCCTGATTTGCCAGACTGTTTATACCTTTTTTTTTGTTGTTCATTGTTGAGTCCTTTGTGTGTTTTTGAAGTGTGCAACCAACCAGTGTATTTTTGCCCTTTTTTTTTTTTTTTTTTTTTGCTTGCCTTCACGGATTGAGCATTTTATCTGGTTAGTGTACTGGTGTGAATCTCAGTTCAGTGCCTTAGTGCAGTAGACGCTCCTGATTCTACATTGTATTTATTGAGCTGTTGATTTGTTTTTAAGCTCAATTACAGTACACGAAGAATTTTCACCTTAAGACCTTAAAATGTTCAAGAAACTTGCCTCGGCATACGAAGCGTTTTCAGCATTAAGGCGACCAAAGTTGCGCGTACACCTGGGAGCTGATCAAAACTAGTTCATGTCAGAGGAAAGCCAAGCGAAGAGAGTTTACTTAGTTTTTTACATTTTGTAAGTGAAGACGTCGCACCGCGGGTCCCAATAATGTTATCAAGGACGGTACCAAGAAGAAAAGGGAGTCGACTTCAGATTGGTTTTAAAATCAGCCGGTGCTGAGAGGACTAAGAGGACTAAGCTCGCCTCTGGATCGGATTAAACTCGTATGCCGAGGTACCGCTGTACTAACAACATTCCTCCAGGATCAATTTACAGCCCGTTAACACCCAAACTCTACTGTTGTGTACAATGTTGTGTGATTTTCCTCACTGTTTCTATTCAATTTTATTTTATTTTATTTCTCTAGCACTTTTAACAAAGGTCGTTGTCTCAAAGCAGATTCACAAAATAAATAAAAAAAATTATGCAAGTGTGTATGAGTGAGAAAAATGTGTCTAGATAATAATGAGATCGTCCCTGATGAACAAGTCGAGGGTGACGGTGCTGAGGGAAAAACTCCCTGAGATGGCAACAGGAAGAAACCTTGAGAGGAACCGGACTCAACAGGGAACCCATCCTCATCTGGGTGATAACTAGGGTTGGGTATCGTTTGGGGTTTTTCCGATACCGGTGCCAAATCGATACTTTTAAACCGGTACCGGTGCCAAAACGGTGCCTGAACCGATACTTTGCAAAAACCACAAAATGATGGTTCAAGAATACATTTTTATTGAACAAGAAATTTAATGCTTAAAATTGAACAATATATTAAAAGTTTAAGTACTAGCTGGAAAGCCATAATTATAAACAGAATTTATGTTACATTAGTATTTTACAAATCGTTTGGCCATTTGTTAGCATGAATGCGAGATTTGCATTTTGCAGTTAACATTACATTAGCCGACTGCTAACCTGCGGAAAGGCTGCTGTCGTCATCATAATCGCTGGACTCCTTTTTGCTACGGTTGGTACTGTATGACTGGGGCTGGGGTCGTCCACACCGATACTGCCAGCTGTTGTCCGTAAGCTGTCAAACACGGCGCGTCCCTCTGCTTTAACTTTATTCCGTGTGCCCTCGAATGTTTCATTAGATTTGACGTGTTTCCCCCTTTACACGCAACTGCTGTAAAACATTTGCTGCACGTCGCAGTGTCGGAATCCTTTCTTGTGAAATATAGCCACACTTTCGACCGTTTAGTTTTAGGCATTTTAACGAAAGTTAATTTAGCAAGTTAAGATGGCGGTAGATCACCTGCTGCCATCAGAGCGAGTGTAACGTTAGTGGCTGCGTTCACGCGCATCTCAGATGGTCTCATTTCCTGATGATTTGTGCTTTTAATATCTTTATCTAATCTAATAAACGTTTAATCTACAAAAACAAAATGGACAGTAACATTACTGCAACAGTGTTTTGGATTTGTATTATCAAAGCTTTCCGAAGTCCTCAAGATTTTTCTAATTAAGGAAATAATAAATTTTTCCGATCATTTCTGACACCCCATGAATGCAGTATTTAAATTTTACTAGCGATCATGTGTGTTGATGAATCTAATGCTTATTACAACTGTGTCATCATCAGAGCCCCAGAGAACAAATATATTAATCGACAGTTCAGGCATTTAAGTGACACCGAAATGAGGCACCGAAATTCGCATTCTGTTTCAATCCGGTACATACCGGTTCTATAGGTACCGGTGCCGTATTGGCATCGGTTTTCGGTAGCCAACCCTAGTGATATCATCATGAAGCAGAATCCAGCTGAAGCTGGTCCTTCTCTGGATGCCTCAGGAACCTCGCACGGATAGTCTCTGTCTACTGGAGCTGGAACAATCTCCAGATGCCTCAGGATGGGTAGAGGAATAAAGAGCAGGTGAAAAGAATTTGCGTAGCTGCCATTCAGGATAGATGTACTGGAGTATGAGATTATGGGATGAGTTACGTGTGTGCCAGATTAAAGAGATGCATCTTGAGTCTACATTTAAATTGGGAAACTGTGTCTGAGCCCCGAACACTGTCAGGAAGGCTATTCCAAAGTTTTGGAGCTAAATATGAAAATGCCCTACCTGCTTTTGTAGATTTTGATATTCTGGGAACTACCAGAAGTCCGGAGTTTTCTGATCTTAAGGAACGTGGTGGATTGTAGCGTATCAGAAGACTGGTTAGGTATGTGGGAGCTAAACCGTTTAGAGCCTTGTACGTAAGTAATGCTATTTTGTAATTAATTCTAAACTGAACAGGTAGCCAGTGCAGGGATGATAATATTGGGGTTATATGATCATATTTTCTGGATCTAGTGAGAACCTGGCGGCTGCATTTTGGACTAACTGTAGCTTGTGTATTGAGGATGCAGAACAACCACCCAGTAGTGCATTACAGTAGTCCAGTCTGGAGGTCATGAATGCATGAACCAGCTTTTCTGCATCAGATACAGATAAAACGTTCCTAAGCTTGGCAATATTTCTCTTCATTAGCACCCGATCACAATGAACTTAGTGCAGCAGAAGAATCCTGTCTTCTCATATGAGTATTGTAGAAGGATTTACAGACATGTAGCTGGTGTGTGGAAACACAAACCTGGAGGATTTAAACTGTCTTATTGATGATGGCAGAATCCCTTACACATATATACATGATGTGATCAGTGCAATGCAATGTTAGTGAGATGAGAGAGAGAGAGAGAGAGAGAGAGAGTAAGCAGGAGAGTGGCAGCAAGAGGGGAAAAAATAATAAAATAACCCGAACTGAGCAGGAGTTTGAGAGGAGACTGACAGACGGGTTCAGGTTAGACGGCTGATAATGAGGCTCTGTTTCTGATGCTCTTTATTCACCCTCTCTCTCTCTCTCTCTCTCTCTCTCTCTCTCTCTCTCTCTCTCTCTGTGTCCTTTCTCTCCTTGTCTCATTATCAGCACAGAGTGTCTCCAGTATCACTTGTAATTCACAGATGGCCCACATTCATAAATTAACATGTCCGATTGTATTAAATTAAATAAATGTGTTTATTCCCAGGGAGGCAATTAGTTGTGGAAGAGACAGGCGTAAAATTGATGGCACACAACTGAACCGGCAGCAGCGCTGACGTGAGGCACGTGCGGGCTCGAGCGCACCTGGATCACGTCATGGCGTATCGAGCGCTTAGCGTCCAGACGTCCTGACTTGTGTACACCGCGTGTCGCGCGCTCCTGACTGTCGCTCCGTGTTCCTGATGTTTCTGCTCGTTCTACACTCTGAGTGTTCAGTCTGATACCGCGTACCGTGAGAGAGTCTGCAGCAGGTTTCCCGTCGTAAACCGAGCGAGTGAGCGCGAGTTATTTTTCACGCTGTCGAGTGCGAGGATTATAATGAGCTGAGTAAGACCTTCTAGAAACATCTCTCTCTCTCTCGCTCTCGCTCTCGCTCTCTCTTCTGCTTTGCCAGACACTTTTTTTCTACTTATCAGCAGTAATACACCACTGCTGACCTCACGTCGGGTTTTTTTTCTTCTCGTCCCTCGTGGACGTTATTTTACACGAGAGGGTCGGAGCTCTGCAGCTGCACTGACATTATTACACACTAACTTATTATTATTATTATTATTATTTTCCTCTTCTCTGTTTCTCTCTCTTTTCTTATTACACCAGATCATTTCACACTGTTTCTATAACACACTGAGTAATCATGTGCATGTGCTGATAATCCAGAGTGAGAGAGAGTGTGTGTGTGTGTGTGTGTGTGTGTGTGTGTGTGTGTGTGTGTGTGTGTGTGTGTGTGTGTGTTTTTAGATGAGCGTACACTAACACTGCTGTTGCTTCTCACCAGAGAAGTTCATTCGTTTAATGGAATTGTGTTTGTTTTTGTTCCTGTTCAGATTCAGGCCGCGTCATGTGTCTCTATACTGATGTGATTCACCGTCACACGTTAACTAACTGAGGCAAAGTGACGCGGCTGTGACGCGCTCGTAGGCACGAGGGTGCAGCCCGGGTGTGATATCGCTTTTATACAACACTTCCACAAACACCATTTATTATCAACTGATTATCATTTGTTTCTTTATTTAAACAGTTATTTAGCTCCGCCCACACATCTCCTTCCAAGACTGGTGAAAATAACGAACCGCCCCTGGTAGAGCTGATGACTGACAGTTAGCGAGCGACAGTCAGTGTGATTTACTGCAGATTTACACTTATTACACTTTCAGTAACTTCAGGGTTCTGGGGTCGAATCCCAAATAGAGTTAAATATAAATCTAGTGCACTGTGTAGGGTGATTTGGGATTCAGCCTCGTGTTAGAAGCTAGCTTTGTAGCTAAGCGTTAGCCGTGAACAGAATGACGCGGACGGTTCAGAGGCGACTCAGAAAGTCTTGGAAGTGATTACTGCAGAGACGCGTGTTGTTTAAGACGACATAACGTTATCAGATGTGTGTTGTTGCTGAAAGTGCTTCTGTGACTGGGTGTGAATGTGGGTGTGGTCAGGCAGCTGCTCTCTCCTCAGTACTGCGGACCGTACAGACCGACTCTCACCCACGCTGAGACACACAGTCAGTGTCATTAACCACTGGACAACACCTGGGACACGCCCAGTCACACACACAGTCAGTGTCATTAACCACTGGACCACACCTGAGACACGCCCAGTCACACACACAGTTAGTGTCATTAACCACTGGACAACACCTGGGACACGCCCAGTCACACACACAGTCAGTGTCATTAACCACTGGACCACACCTGGGACACGCCCAGTCACACACAGTTAGTGTCATTAACCACTGGACAACACCTGGGACACGCCCAGTCACACACACACAGTTAGTGTCATTTACCACTGGACAACACCTGGGACACGCCCAGTCACACACAGTTAGTGTCATTAACCACTGGACCACACCTGGGACACGCCCAGTCACACACAGTTAGTGTCATTAACCACTGGACAACACCT
>JAAGKR010000509.1:180299-194518 GCA_011419295.1 Clarias macrocephalus | reverse complement strand
GTGTGTGTGTGTGTGTGTGTGTGTGTGTGTGTGTGTGTGTGTGTGTGTGTAGGAACATTCAAGCTGACAGTGGAGTTTACAGAGGAATACCCCAACAAACCTCCGACTGTCAGATTCGTCTCCAAGATGTTCCACCCGAACGGTGAGTTACCGCTCAGAGAACACACACACACACACACACACACACACACTGTCTCTTTCTTTATCTCTTTTATTTTTTTCTGTATATTTTTCTCTCTGTCCATCTCTCTTGTTGTCTCTTCTCTCTGTGTTTCTCTTCCTGTCTCTCTGTCCCTCTGTTTTTCTCATTCTGTCTCCATGTCTCTGTCTGTCTCGGTCTTTCTCTCTGACCCTTTGAATGACTGTGGACAGGTGTATGATGGAAGCTCTGATACAGACTCAGGAATTAACTCCTCCCACTCTCCCCCCCCCCCTCCTCCCCCCGAGCAGTGTATGCAGACGGGAGTATTTGTCTGGACATCCTTCAGAATCGTTGGAGCCCGACATATGACGTGTCGTCCATCCTCACCTCCATCCAGGTGTGTGTTGACCTGCTTACTTACCCCTTTATACGTGACACACACATGAATACACACACACACACACACACACACACACACACTGGATCTGTACTTGGTGTGCGTGTAACCGGCTCCTCTTCCTCCACAGTCTCTCCTGGACGAGCCGAACCCGAACAGTCCGGCCAACAGCCAGGCGGCGCAGCTGTACCAGGAGAACAAGCGCGAGTACGAGAAGCGGGTGTCGGCCATCGTCGAGCAGAGCTGGAAGGACAGCTGACCTCACACACACACACATTTCTTTTGGGTTTTTTAAAAAACAAATTTTATGCACTTTACTTAACATACAGGATTGTGGTTCTGTGTTTCTCCTGCACGATCCAGTGAGAAAATCACACACACACACGGTTCCCCGAATATAAACACTATAAAAATATAGTGAAAATAAACATGTTGGTATTTCAGAGATATATCTAATTATATAGAAATATATATATACACACTATGGTTTTCATTTTCCTACTCTTTGGTGTGGTGCTGTTCTGTGCATGAATAATGTGCGTGTGTGTGAGCTTGTATATAAGACACATGATGGATTATATATGTACAGATTTTGCACTGGTTATATATTTTCTTTCCAGCACGTGTAAATAACCGAAATAAACAGTTACGCTGAGAATCCAAGACGTGCCCTGGGTTTGCTTTGGTGTCCGTGTGTGGTTTCGGAAATTCCTGTCTTTACCAACAGTAACGCATCCTGAGACCATCCAAGTGTAAAGGCCCAAGTGATAACCAAGTGTCTCTGGGAAGAAAACATTGAAATTTTGTCCAGGAAACTCCCAGACCTTAAACTCGGTGAGAACTTGTGGTCGATCCTCAAGAGCCGGCTGGACAAACAAAAACCAGTCAGGTTTCAGTCAGGGTGATTGACAGCATGCCAGAGTGAACTGCAGAGGTCTTGAATAAGAAGATCAACACTGCAAATATTGACTCTCTGCATAAACTTTATGTAATCAACAATAAAAGCCTTTGACTCTTATGAAATGCTTGTAATTATACTTCAGTACACCAGAGTAACATCTGACACAAAGATCTAAAAACACTGAAGCAGCAAACTTTGTGAAAATTTATATTTATGTCATTCTCAAAACTTTTGGCCCCTGGCTGTACGTGATTTTACACACACACACACACACACACACACAGTTTAAAGTTTAAAAATTTTACTTACATGACAAATAAATCAAACTAAATCCAAAACACATGATGCATATAATTCAGATTTTATTGATAACTGTGATTGTTATGACTGTGGCACTGAATAAGACATACAAGAAAAAAGAAAAAGAGAGAAATACAATAAAAATATTGATATGAAACTGTGATATCGTGTGAACATTAAGAGTTCTGAGAGTCATGCAGCTTATAGAAGAACGCCAGTGTGTGTGTGTGTGTGTGTGTGTTTATCTGGAACTGAAATTCTATGTTTCGCTTTAGTGAGAAAAAAAAAAAAAAAACATTCAACAATAAGCGGTTAAAAAGAAAAACGTGACGCAAACTTATTACACACCAAAGATTAAAAAAAAAAAAAAGCTAAGAGAATATCTTAAACATCGAACAACCATTTATTTTATTTCCATTCAATAAAATTTTTAGAACGTTTTTACTAATGGCCATTGTCACAAATCAGCTTCACAGAATCAAATTTATGGAAAGTTATGGAAATGTGTGAGAAAATATGTGCGGATCAGAACGTTAGTTTTGTATCTGTTTATACGATAGTTTCCAAACGTACTTGAATTAAAACTGGTGCTCGTTTAAATGAAGTTTTATTAAAAATGTTCGCCGAAGCCAATTCACATCTGTAAGTTTTTCTTTTTATAAACAAGTTAGTTTACGTTCACACTAGTCAGCATTTTTACTGCATTAGATGGAAAAAAAATCTTTAGTAGCTATGTTTACTTATAGTAAAATGCAATAATCTGTAAAATTCATTTCTCTGAATCACACAGTATGATTTCAATGTCCTCAGATTAGATTGAATTAGCAAAGTGAAACTAGCTATACGAGCAACTGGAGATCTGTGCTACATTGTTTTTTAATTTATTTTCCTTCATAAAATGCGTTTAATTATATTTTTTAATGATAGATATAATTACAACCATGGTTGTATGTTTTTCATTTCAAATTATTTGAGGTGAAATAGTAAATGGGACCTGAGGAATCCCTTGTGCCGGAACCTCGTGGTTGGATTTGTTGCTTCTTTCAGGCGTCAAAATCAGAATATAAAGGTGAAATTTGAGTCTCCTTACTAACACATTTTTTTTCCTTTCCTTGGAAAGTAATAATCACACTCTGTAATAATAACAAAGCCTGTAATAAACACACAGACACAAAACAGATGTACAGAATAACAGGATAAAATAAAATAATATCATTAATAATAATAATTAAGCTGGTGTTTTCTTTAATGCTCCTTTCGTCTTCTTCTCCAAAGTGTAAAATGAATTGTCTTCACGTTTATCACCTCCCGGCGGTTAAAGGCACTGTGGATGTGTGTGTGTGAGAGAGACTATCTACTATAGGTTCTCTCCTTTTTAGCCCGCTCGAGGGTTTTGTCCATAGTCTTCTCGTTGTCCCCTCTGCACTTGGGGCAGTACCACTTCCCTTTGGGTTTGTGATGCAGGTCGACGCAGGAGAAGTGGAACCACTCGATGGGGCACTTGTCGTTATCGCAGCAGATCATCTCTCCGTAGGAGACCTGCTCGCACAGGCAGTACGTGGGCTCGTTCGGGTCGATGGGAAGGTCGGTCGGGGAAGCTTCTCTCTCCTGTTTCGATTTTGACCTCTTCTTCTTTTTCGTCGTCGACGACGTCCTGGCCTTCTTCTCTTTCGGCGTGACGTTGGCGCTTACCGTCTCGTCGTCGTGCTCCAGCCCGTAATTCGAGTTGTCCCGGTTTTCCGAGCCGCTCTTTTGTCTGCGTGCCCGTTTCCCGCTTGCCTTGTCGCCCGACCCCGCTGTCTCCTCTCGCTTTCTGTCTGCACCGCCTTTGCCTAAAGACATCAATGGCGTGGTTAGCGGCGTCACATTTACCGCCATTACTGCAGGCGAAGCGGTGCTCCCGACAGACACAGTGCTCTCCGGAGAACTCTGACACGCCTGGAAAAGCTCCACCTGCCATTCGAACTGACGGGTGCGGTTCTCCACCAACTCCACCATCTGACCCGCAATCTGGAGCTTCTCGTCTCCCAGCTCTTGGGTAAGGGCCAGGGAGCGCTGAATGTGCTGGAGGAGACGCCGCCTCTGGACGGGATCCGATTCCTGTCTGTGCTTCTCGTAAACTTCGTTCAGCTCGCTCAGGACCTCTGAAAATGGGCGAGGCGACAAATTAGGTTCCTGAATCAAATTCCCTTTATTATGCACATTTGCTTTCTGAGTTGTTAATAAAACTTGTATTATCTTGTTACATTTTAAAATCCTCAATGTCTGTCAACAAGCTCCAGATTTACATTCCTCATTCCCATAACCACGCCTACATGTCATGAATAATTAACAACATTCCCTAATTTACATATTACACCATTAATTATTATATTAATAAGCTTAAATTATAAGATTAGCTATTTAAAACGGGGTAAATTTTAAAGTTACTACCTATAAACATTTGTTAATTTCATCCGTATAATTTGTACTACTTTATCGATACGAAATTGACAGAAATTATTACTTTTTAATAAAAACAGCACAATATAACGTAACAAATATAAAGCAAAACTATATATTTTTAGTTACACAAAAAAGGTAATTTAGGTTTTTAGTTAGTAAAAAACACAAACATACCCAGTATAAACATCTAGTTAGCTATCTAGAATAATACAATAATGTGTATATCTAGCTAATCTTTACACATGTGTATATTTTAACAAGTTTTGCTGATGTTAACATTAATGCTAAAGCTAATACGCGTTAGCATGCTAATCGCCCAGTTCGTGGCTAATAACACGGCGTATTTTAGCGGTGCGCGTGCCGAGTCGTACTTCCTGCTGCCATGGCGACAAACAAAAATGCTAGCTACAGTAGATATAGAACTAGATTTAGCATGTTAGCTTAGTTTGCTAGCTGAGCCTACTAGGTTACGCGCTAAATTTGTACAAGCTGAAATGTTATTAAAAAATATAAAAAGGCGAATTAAAATGTTATTTTACTTTAAGAAAATGGCGTTAGCAATGAAAACTCGATTCGCTTAGCATGCTAGCTGTGAATATACGGGCATGCTAATCAGGCTAACAACCTTAGTGTAGAAAAAGTGTCATGTTTTAAGAATACAAGTAACTTACATATAATAAATGTTTAAATTAAGTTACTCGCCACAACTGCTAACATTAGTGTATTGTTAAAAAAGAAGGATCATTAATTATTATTATAACAACAATAATAGAGGTAACAACAACAACAAGAAGAAGTAGGAAGAGAAGAAGCATAATTTTAAGTCGCAATTTATCGTAATTAGAACAAAAGAAAAACATAATTAAATTCATTAACTGGTATAGAAAAACTTTATTAATCCCCTAGCATGCAGAAAATGATCTATCATGTTAGTTTAGTTCATGGTGTTACTGTAAACACGAACACGTGGTTAGAATTAAAGCCTTACAGTTAATAAACCCACCCTGATATTTAGCATCCAGTTCCCTCATTAGAGAAACACATCTCTGTAGATCCAGAGGCAGAGACTCCACCAGGTCCAGGTACTCATCCACGTAGTTGGAGAGCACATGCACAGACTCCCCGTTAGCAGCAGGGTTCAGCATGCTGAGCTCTCTTTTATTTTATTCCTCTTATTTCATGCATTTACTTTCGCATTCAGGGATGTCCTCTGGGGCTGATGTGTTGCTCCGAGTCTGGGATTTCTTCTAAAAGAAAGTTTCTCCTCCTCCTCTTGTGTTTCCTCCTGCTTGTTTTCAAGCTGCTGGAAGGAAGAGTCGATTCATAAATCAACCGAATCTTTTAAACGACTCTTTTAAAGAGAATCGATTCCCA
The DNA here is from genome assembly GCA_011419295.1 of Clarias macrocephalus. Lineage (NCBI taxonomy): Eukaryota > Metazoa > Chordata > Actinopteri > Siluriformes > Clariidae > Clarias > Clarias macrocephalus. Next base: position 188,959 of record JAAGKR010000509.1, on the reverse strand, counting down.
TTCTGATTCAACGTTCACACAGTGACGTCCAGTTATTCGTCACATATTCATTACTGCATCGTGATTTTTAAAATTCTTTGCCTCCCACTATAACGAGCACTGTTGATTGTTGAACATTTTTTTCTGATAATGTTCCAATACTTCTGGCCCTCGAGAACCCCAGAAAATTGTTAATGAATTTTCCAGCTGATGGTCGACTTTTGAGCTTTTCCTCAATTTGCTGATTGTGACTGTTTCCGCTCCAGACTCTGCCGTTTACTCTCAGGCTCGTAGTGATGAATCCGTGTCTCGTCACCAGTAATGATTCTCTTTAAGAAACTTTCACCTTCCTTAGAGTATCGCTCCTAATTTTGTTTGCAGAGATCCAAACGTTCCTGTTTATGCTCTTCCGTGAGTTGTTTCAGCACCAGACACACCCTCAGGCCATGAAGAAAAAAAAAAAAAAAAACCCACAAATCGCTGCACGCGAAATTCTTTCATGTAAATCACAAGCAGGGCATCCATTTTTGCTCGCACCACAGTTACAAATGATCCGATTTAACACGTTCACACCTGCACAGCAGTGACTGGGGAGACAGAGGACTTGAGCGGAAAATGCTGATAAGACTGCGTCTGTTGCGTCCAACCGGAGTTTTAATATAACCAGAGTCTGGATAATTTTTTACTTACCCCCCGTATAAGATATTATACGGTGGTAAGTCAAAAATTACAATTCACTTTAGACTCTCACTTTAATGTAGAAAATAACACATTAAGGAGGTCAAGGACATAAAGCCATTGGGACTATCTGCACGTTTTCAAACACAATGACCAATATCAAGTCAAGTAAAAAAAAAAAAAAAACTTATTTATCCCCATGGGGCAATTTAAGGAATGCAGCGTAAATAAAAAAAAAGTTAAATCTACATGTCAGGTGCAAATATCACATTAAATAAAGTATATCGCACAAAATATAGAATGATAAAAAAAAAGTAAATAAACATTTCTGCAATCTGACCAGTCACCGCACGAGCAGTAACACGGAACCCTGTGGCCAAAAGTATATGGACAACTTTGGTCTTGTGAGAGTGTAATATACTGTATGTCTGACTATATGCAATTCCTCTTCTGTCCTCATGAGGTCGTTCTTGGTGTGATAATGACAATTCAACTGTGTGTGTGTGTGTGTGTGTCTGAGTGTGTGTGTGTGTGTGTGTGTGTGTGTGTGTGTGTCTGAGTGTGTGTGTGTGTGTGTGTGTCTGAGTGTGTGTGTGTGTGTGTTTGTGTCTGTGTGTGTGTGTCCTGCTGACATATTTAAATATCCTAATCATCAAAGATCCCAAGTGCTTAATTAACACTTGCACTGTTTCATTAGTGTGTAATTGCTCTTCTGGTGTTTCTAAGTAATCTGTCTGAGACTAGACATCATGTTTAATAGAAACGCTTGTGTTTAAAGAGTCATGTAGTGTAGAGACACATGATCAGTGAGGCAAGACCTGGATTGAAATATACGGTTTAGAGCAAAGGTTTGTGCCCCCGTTGTATTATTATTATTATTATTACTTTTTATTCTCATTTTTATATTAAACATGAAAAATTTATATATATATATATATGGGTTAAAAAACAACAAAAGAAATTTTTTTCTTTAAGTTCAGGTCACATTTTTCCTAACAACAGTGAAATAACAAAAACCCGAAAGGTTCTCTCAACTGTTCATTTGTGTAATGTGTACTCTGATTAGATAATACATGCTACACTAGATTGGGGGGGGGTTGTTTATCGTTTAAATTATTTTGTGTGGCAATTCATGTATCGTGACACTCTCCAAAATAATTTTTTAAAAAAGATTACATGTTTTTTTTTTTGTTTGCATTTGAGGTGGTAAAACGTTGCAGTTTCTCTATGATCCTACAGGTGGTGCTATAAACTAATCATACACTTCCAGGAATTACAGCTTCCTGTGTGGTATTTGCAAGTTTGTTTAGAATTGTAACAAAATCCATAAATACATGTGCATCCCAATAAATTAGAATATCATCAAAAAGTTTATTTATTTCAGTAATTAAATTCAAAAAGTGAAACTCATTCTATCGATTCATTACACATGGACTGATATATTTCACGTGTTTATTTCTTTTAATTTTGATTATTGTGACGTACAGTAATGAAAACCCAAAAATTCAATATTGGAAACTCATGGTGTCACACTCTAATCAGTGAATTAACTCAAACACCTGCAAAGGTTTTCTGAGAATTTAAATGGTCTCTCAGTCAAACTAAATTAAAATTTTCTTTATCACATACACAGTCATACACAGTATGATATGTAGTGAAACTCTTTTACAACCACCCATGACCTAAATATTAAAAAATTAAATAGAGTATTCCAAAAAAGAATATGAAATAAGTATATAAAAATGAAAAAAAAAAAAAAAACAGAGTACAGTGAAACCTTGGATTGCGAGCATAATATGTTCCAGAAGCATGTTTGTATATGAAAACACCAAAGCGAGTTTCCACATAAGAAATTATGAAAACTCAGATTATTCTCCCCCCCCCCCCAAAATACATAAAAGATAATTAATACAAAATACAAAGTAAAAATGAAACAAATTAACCTGCACTTTACCCTTAAAAAAAAGTAAAAATAAATCAGAACAGTGCTTCCATTCCGTGTTTGTGCTGTGCATGTGTGTGTGTGTTTGTGCACGTGTGCGCTGTGTATGTGTGTGCATGTGTCTGTGTTTGTGCGACACTCTCTCCCTCTTCTCGTCTTACACAGTAACCCTTCCTCCTCTCTTATACAGTATGTGCAGGACGACTTTCACCCACACACACTAATGGAAACACTGCCTCATTGGGAAAATTAACATGAAACATCTCTAACACTCGAGTGTGCGCACACTAACGAACCCCAGAGGAGGAGAGGTGTGTGTGAAGGGGTACGGTGTCCAAGGGTCCAGTGACACGCACGCACACAATAACGGAGTCAGTGCAGGCTGAGAGAGAGAGAGAGAGAGAGAGAGAGAGAAAAAATGGATCTTTAACCTCTTTAATGAGACTTTCTTTTGCTTTACACACGCCTACACATGTGTGCTATTATAAGCAGTACACGCGCGCTGTACACACACATACAAACACAACAAACAAATAAAAGAGGCTATACATGCACACGCATGGTCACAGTGTTATAGTAAATGTTGATTATATCAGTGAGAAACGAGCACTAAGACCCAGCAGGGTAGACGATTACCCACAATTCAAGAGAGAGAAATACCATTGGTTCAGTTGTGATCATGTGACGCACGACGTCAAAACAAGAAGCGCATGCGTAATACATTATACTCGGTACTCGTAAACCAAGACTTGTTTGTTTATCAGGTCAAAATTTATTAAAAATCTTTGCCCATCTTGCAGAACACTCTCGAACTGCATTACTAACAGGTTCCACTGTATTTAAATAAAGAATATGAAATAAGAATATAATAGTAAAAAAGAAAAAGAGTATGAAAAAGAAAATATTCAAATAAGAATATAAAATATGATACACTTTGAATGTATATTAAAATGGAAAAGCAATGTCCAGTCATGAGCAGAACAGTGTGCAAAGTTCCATGTGTGCAAAATGTAGACCATATGCAAATGTTCATTAATGTGCGATGTGCTGAGTGGTGTATGAGGAGGAGCAGAGTGTTTAGTCTTGTGATTGAGAGCCTGCAGAAAGAAGCTTCTCCTCAGTCTCTCTGTGCTGGCCTTCAGGGAACGGAAGCGCGTTCCTGACCACAACAGAGAGAACAGAGAGAACAGTTTATTGTTGGGGTAGCTGAGGTCCTTCACAATCTTCCTGAGTGAATCTACAATTTGATCTAAAATGGTGCAGCTTCATCTTTATATGATTTTGTGTTTTTATTACAATATTTGGTGGTGCTAAATTCTATAAAGTAACTAAATGAATAAATATGAATCTAATGCAAACATAAAAATAAACGTTATATCATGTGTACAGTATCTATTGGAATTCCGCTTGTTACTATGAGAATGTCTAGAGAGATTAAACAATGTCGCGTAGACCTTAGCCTCAGTTCTGTGATATTCCTTGGTTCCTTGTTATATTTCTGCAGTCTCTTTTCCTGTGTTAAATTACTCATGTGCTTTTTACTTTGCTAATCAGTCATCTTATTTAGGTTCTAAGCTCTTTGTCATTAGTTGCTTAGGGTTTTATTTTCTCTGAGGAATAGGTGTTTCAGTGTTAGTTATCCTGCATTCCATGGATCTTGGACATTTACTGTAGCAGACAGTTTATTTAGACACGGTTAAATCGCGCTTACATGAGTTGATTTACTTCAAACTTTAAGGTGAATTATGTCCCAGGTTTCTTCTGCATAGTCATACGCATTCCCAGCACATAAAAACACATCAGATTTGAAACGATGGTGAATCCAATCTGACACTGATCCAGCGCTTCAGGCCAGACCTCATCATCACATCAGGATTCATGCATCCATGATTAGACTGTGAGAAAAACTATTTGTAATGACTTCTGAAATAAAGGATGAATCATTGAGGTTGTAATTACAGCAGTTATTTACAATTTGAAAGCCGCGATCATGGGCTCGGTTCATTATTAACTAACTAATTCAAACGGCAGCTGGCTTCGGGGATTAAAAATAAACAGTTAACGCCTCAGTTAGTAATCGGTAATGATCAGGACAGCGTTTAGCATCAAAACATCACCAAAGTGTAAACCATATATGTATAGACAGCATGAGCGTATTAGCATGTTGAGGAACATTAATATACACACAGTATGTGTGATTCCACAACCACAGCGCCATTTCACTCTTATAATCCTATTTACTGTATTTTTTATTTGTTAAAATTAAAATGTGCTAACCCATCTCAGACAATTATCTCATTTTTACAAGGCTGCATTCTGCTCCTTAATAATAATAATAATAATAATAATAATAAAAACCCATTTTTTACACAGAAAAATACAACAAAAGATGGTTAGCATGCAAGCTAGCAATAGTAATATAATTCAAATTATAGCTATGCAAATGTTGCTAACTAGCTTACAGTATTTAACGATATATGTTAGCAAACCTTGTAGTAACTAACTTTGTATTTGGTAGCTAGCTGTTTTTTAATAAGCAATTTAATGTAAATGACAACTTTTTGCATGTTACTAACTAGCTTGTGTTATTTAAAGCTTTGATTTTGCTAGCTAAATGTTTGTATTAGCTAGCTAGTTGTTTTATGAGTAAGTTAATTAAAATCATAGCAAATGTAAATGTTGCCAACTAGTGTATAATAATTGAAGCATTGTATTAGCTAGCTAACGTTGTACTTACTTGCTAGCTGCTTTTATTTCAGTTACAGCTTTTTTCGTGTTGCTAACTGCTTTGTTATTTAAAGTTTTGTTTTAGCAAGCTAGCTGTTTGTATTACGTATCTAGATGTTTTATATGAGAAATTTAATAGAGTTATAGCTATGTACATGTTGCTAACTTACATGTTACATTGAAAGCGTTGTATTAGCTAGCTAGCTTTTTGTATTAGCTTTTTGTAATTTTCTAAATTTGGGTTAACTGGTTTTACTTTCAACGCAGAATCACATTTTATTGGGAAAAATATATAGATGATGGATGAAACATAATTTTTTTCTTCTTAAAATGTTCAGGAAATTCACATGATACAACTATCTGTTAATTTGTTATTTTATTTATTTTCAAAATGATCCAGATATTTCATGGTTGAGGGAAAGTTATTTTCATAGCTTGAAACTTAAACAACTATGTAAAACGACATTGCATAAAATGTTGGTTTGTAATTCATATTGATAAAAAGAAATCATATTTATAATGATAAGGTTATGTTTAAAATGTATTTTGTAGTTATGTTGAACTGGGATGTAGAAATGGTATGTTCTAGACACTGAAACAGGGTGTTTCATGATAAACACTATAAAACACGGCATTTCCAGGAGTCGAGGTCCTGACGAGAATTGTGTAGTCTTCACTCCTGGTTTAGAGGAACACGGTGTCTTATTTATTCACACGAGTATTTCCAGACACTCACCTTATCAGTTACTGTATTCTCCAATCTCTACAATACGATCAAGAAAGAACAGCTCCTAATGTATTTATGTAACAAATCTGAGTTTATTACATTATTTGTTTTGCTTAGTGTCCACGTCTACTAAAATGTAGAGGCACAGTCACACGATTCATGTCTGACGATTGCACGTTAAATTTTTTTATATGATATGATTCATTTTCAGTTGATTTTAACACACATTATTTCTATTTGTGAGATTTTAATAAAAACACATTAATAAATTATTTTACAGATTTTTAGAGATAATTCATAATAAATTTTTCTGCAAATAAAATCTTATGTGAGTTTTTTAAAACGTGATTTATTTTAAAGATAAAGATATCTAAAGATTATCATTTTCTTTACCATGAAAAAAAAGTAGTTTTTACTTTTTCAAATACAGGATTCAATTATGTGCACATGATTTATTCAAAACTCTGAACGTGTCAAGGTTTGAACATATACAATAAATAAATAAATAAATAAAAGTCAGAATAAAGTAAAAATCAAAGTGTCACAACGGTACAATTGCCTATAGTATTTAAAGACACAGCAATATCTAGTGGATATAGCACAACTCAACCAATTGGTAAATTTGCCAATAAGATATAATGATTTGAAATATGCTCTACCGAAAAGTTGAGCAGAGCATTAAAGGGTAAACACCCTCTGGACTCAAAGTATCCATGGACAAAATAATCAGTTTGTAATAATTCTTGCTTCTTTTGCATAAACTTGTTTTCTTCAAAACTACTACAATAATTTGTCTATACCTAGTAAAAACTCATCATACTGTATATAAACTTATCTCTAACAATGTTGGCAGAACTATCAGAAAATGAAAACTACAGTGTTAATGAAACATGGCTACAAGCTTAAATGAATTAACTGAGTTACAGGATCTACTGTAGGTGCTGGAAATGGGCTCGAGGCCTGAAAGCCTTCACTATCTCTGTCCTATAATGTGTCTTCAAGTCAACTTTATTGTTGTCAGAGTGCTTTTACACCTGTTGGATCAGAGCAAATTTGATTTATTTGGTTTCTTTTGGTGTTTACTTTGATTTGGTTTCATACATCACATAATTAAACAAAGCAAAAGCGGAAAAACAAGAAAGTCTGATGGGTGTGTAGAGCAAAATAATCTTCCATTCACTTGTCAGAAATTAATCAATGGATAAAAGGTTAACAATCAATCATGCAGTACAACTTGACGACATAATTATAATAATAATCATAATTAGGATGTTACATACATTATGAAATAATTAATGTAGAATATTTTGTGCTTCATCATGTACTTACTTTCTCATGAGATATTAGGAACGTTATTTCTGCAGGTCTACTGCACTGTGCTTGGGCTTAGTCCATATGCTCACATCTACGTAAAAACATATGATTCACTTCCTTCAGTGAGTTGATTCAGATTGTCTCAGAGGTTCTCCGACCCGAGCATGATCACTGTGTTCTCTCTCTCTCTCCATTCCAATCTTAGTCTTTGTCTTACATTACGTAAACCCAAGACCTAGAGCTCTTGTCTGACCTTTTGAGTGTTAGTGATCTCAGTATATTTGCTCTTTGACCCTCACTGTGGTGTTCAGTGGGCAGATTACAGATGTACGCAGATGGAGAACATTTCCCTCCAGGCTGCACAGATTCACACTCTCTTGACGATAATGCCTCGTGAGATGATGCTCATATCTCATCCTGCATCCTGATGTGATGCTTTTTAAAGTAAGAGAGGGAAAGAGAGGGAAAGAGAGAGAGAGAGAGAGTGAGAGAGAGAGTCTATCCTCACCCTTAAGGTACTTCAGTGGAAAGCTGGAAATGTCAGGAGTGTGTGACGGATGTGTTTAAGTGCGTCAGTGAGAGCTGAATAGGTGCTGGCGGTGATGTAATGACATGATGATGTATCTGATTCTCAGAACATGTAGATTCCTTTGAGAAGATTTAATCAAGAGTGGCATGATTAACACACGCACACACACTCTTAACTGTGCAAACTCTTAACTTTTCACGGAAAATCGAGAGAAATACAAACAGTTTGACAGCAAAACTCGATAAATCCCATTTTGATATTCCTGACTAATCTGTAACAAAATGTTCAGTTTGAAAACTGTGTCTTAACCTTCTTTAAGAAGCTTTTGATTTGACATGACAAATCATGACACGTAGTGGCTGCATTACACAGCAAAACATAATACACCACAGCCAATCACATCGCTTCCTTCTGTCAAATGATCAGTGAAATGAAACTACCTGCTGTGCAAAACAGTGGCTGCTGAGAGTGAAGTAAATGTGTTTAATGGATATTTGGAAAATACTGAGACCAAGAAAAAGGACATTTACTTCCACTTTGTTATTGCTATTTCAATTTCCCCGGCATTAATGGACCACAGGTATTCGTCGCTTAATGTATGTCTATGTGGATGTTGTGTGAACACTATGTTATATGCTTAACAAAGCAATGTAAGATACTGTACTGTACGCGTAAAGGTGAAGTGCAAACATCTGTTTAACTTCCCAATCGATATGTCTCTTTTGTTCCTCTTGCTCCAGTTATCATTAGCTCTGGTTTTTCTG
>JAAGKR010000509.1:132799-175299 GCA_011419295.1 Clarias macrocephalus | reverse complement strand
TAAAGTCATTTAGTCACAATATTCCGATTTTATAAGTATTTCTTAATATAATTTATTTACAATTTTAAAAAATCAAAAATGTATTACGTTCCTTGGTGGTCGTGTACGCGGGGCGCCGAGTGTCTATGTACAGTAGGCACGTAAATTTTTGAAAAGCATGTGACTTGAGGCTGAGCTCTGATTGGATCTCTTCAAATCATCCTGGGTCGCAGCACTGTGCGCCTCGAACCCTCCCACTTTTGTTCTTAGCGAATCAATATTGTTTTTAAATATTTGGGCTCATGTGATTGGACCATTCTCAAGGAAGAAAGGAGAGCAAAAGTTCTCTTCAAATAGAGCCACTAGGCCAGTGTTTCTGCAGCTTGTGTGTGTTTTTGTGCAATTGTGTGTTTTTCATTACTGACAATAAACCCACTTTAAAGTTCAATTCACTGTTTTAAAGTACATTTATTTCATGATTTATTTCATACTAGCAGTAATGATGCGTAATCACCTGATAAATGTCTATTTACAGACATTTAAATAGACTTATTAAAAGTTTCATTTTAATTTTGTTTGCGCCCCTCAACCAAAAAAAATTATATAGAAACTATAGAAATAATAATAATAATAATTCTAGAATTCTAATAATTCTAATAATGTTCTAGAACAAGTGCATCAATATAAACCTGCTGGTGTTTGCACTGTTAATAATTTGACTTGTAGGAGGATGTGAATCGCTAATGTTAAAAATGCACTCCCTAGTGGACAGAGCTAATATTTTCGCAGACGCACAAAAAAGTGTGCAATTCACCAGATACATAATCATCCTGAGATGTGACTGAGTGATACAGAAGGAACGAAACTGTGTATCAGCATTTGAGGTCTGGGTGGGTGGTTTTTATGTTGGGGTGCAAAACATTTAACCGCACGGGGCAACCCAAAAGCTATTCAACACCCACATGTCCTGTATGAAACCATGCACTTAACACAGACAGACAGACAGACAGGTCTGGGTTAATTTGGGTTAATCGCTCAGGTAGATCTTGTTGTCTTTTGTTCATCCTTCTGGGTTTAAAAAGAACAAAACAGTTCTTGCATTAAAGGACATCAACATCAAGTCATACAGTTTGTCCTCAAACATCAGAGTGAGGATGAGATGAGTTTCTGCTCACTCAGGACATTGCTAAGCAAGGACGGTGGGACGGTTTGCGTAAACAGCCGTCTTTCTGTAAAACCATGTCTGAGGGCACTAGTGGATGGAAATGCTTATATTTTGCATTCTTGTCTCGTTTCTATTATCAGCAACAACGCTTCAGAAACTGTTCCGTGTTTGGTACGTCCTGTTTCACAACCTGATGATCGAATCCAGCAGACATTTTTTACATTTTTGGACAAAAGGTTAACATCAAAAATCTTCTGGAGTGGAAACAGAGAGATTGTTTAGAATCTTGTCCAGTTGAAGAATGAACAAATTTCCTTTCTTTGTTTAAAATTTGAGAATTTTCTCAGACCTTTAAACCCCACTGTAATTACTTCAAGTGATGTATTTTAGATTAGATTAGATTAGATTAGATTAGATTTTAGATCCACTTTATTGTCATTGTGCAAAGTACAGGTACAGTGTCAAGGAAATGCAGTTACCATCAAACCAGAAGTGCATAAGTGGCCAATTTACAATAAATAATATTATAACAAACAGAAGATGCAGTTATGTTGGATATACGGTGTAATATAATATAACTGCGCAGTGGATGTAATGTGTGTATCTGTACTTTACAGTGTTTAATCCTGAGTGTAACACAGATTCAGCACTGGTGCTTGTAGTTGAATCCTGAAAACACTCTAATATTTCACTAAGCTTTGATCACACACACACACACACACACACACACACACACACACACACACACACACACACACACACACACACAATGCGTCGTCCAGGTGACGTGTGAAAATGATTCCTCGTGCTCCCAGAGCCACTCCTTCACCCTCTGAGTCTTGGAACATGGGAAGAAACCCTCACACAATGCGTCGTCCAGGTGACGTGTGAAAATGATTCCTCGTGCTCCCAGAGCCACTCCTTCATTTTTTTCTGAAGAGTTTCACCAACAAGTGGTTTTCTTACGGACACACAGCTGTTTAGTCCCAATCCTGCGAGTTTAATCACACATTGTGTCTGTCTGTATGGAAATGCCACCCATAAGGATTGACCACAAACATAATCCTTTTTTTTTTTAGACCTAATAATCAGATTATTGTTATTATTATTATTATTATTATTATTATTATTACAGATGCGCTTTGTTGAGGATATGAACCCTGAAAATCATAACCAGCATGGCCATGTGCCTTCACACTCAGATCAGACATCTCAGCTCACTTCCGTTCATACTGTCTCAGCATGTGAGTATCATCACGCTGCTCTCAGGTCTCAGTACACGCTGTGAAACCACACTGATACTTTTCCCCCACATTCCTCTTGTTGGTTTTTAATCTCTCTCTCTCTCTCTCCACTGCTCCTTTCTTCCTCATGTCTTATCTCTACAGCGCACACGTTTCACACCGAGACTTGATTTAATGTCTTCAGGGTTTCTGTTTTTTTTTTTTTTTTAACCTACATACACACAAACACATGACATCCCTCTTACACAGAGGACTCAATGTTCACAAAGAATAAAAAGCAGCACACACACACATACACACACACTCTCACACACAGGCAGCAGCATGTTGAGACGACATCAGCAGGGAGGAAACGCGTCAGCGAGGCAGCAACACTGATGTGAGTGAAAGGGAAGGAGTGGGAGATGCAGGAAGCCCGTCCTGGTGACGCGCCGCTTCAGACTCGGGCGATCCAATTACATGTGATGAACTGGGCTGCGGATTCACTCCGACTGCAAAATAATAAAGTCCACTTTGTCGCTCCTGCTGCTTACCTCCAGCTAATAGCGTGTCTGCTCATATTCCTGTTTCATTGCTTTCTATTGTTTCTGTGACGCGAACTTCGTATTTAGTGCATGTGAATCCACTCACATGTCATACAAGTTGCTTAAAAGTCATTAAAAGGTCAGGGTAACTTTGCTGGTGGTGGATATTCATGCACATGTCCCTGAAAAGAAACGATATATATATAAAATCTTTATTAAGGCTGTGCAATGAAAAGTCAAGTCAGAAAGGCTGAGTTCAATTAGAAACTGTGTTTTGGAAAATATGCTCATGTTAGTCCCAATGGAATCTAAAATAATATTCCATATTTCCATGTGCGGTGGATATACAGTAAGTGCTACAGTAGACTAATCTACATATACTAACCCTTAAATGCCGGAGCATTTTTAGCCTTTTTTTTTTTTTCTGCATTACTATTATACATACAGTACCAGTCAAACGTCTGGACACCAACAAGTTTGGATTATTTATTTTCTACATTCTATATAGACGTTGATGTTGTTGGTCATTTTTTGTGTGTGTGTGTTTTATATCATTTTAAGCAACCATTTAAATTAGTTTAAAAATATAGAAATAGTAGAAATGGGTCACATAGACAAAGAAAAAGCAAAGACGTGATTTTTTTTCCCAGTTGTTTCTATGACCTTAGAAAAAACTAATAATAATAGGAGCATTTTATGCGTTTGACATTTTGCGATGTTATTCCCATATTCCAGTAGGGGTAAAATTTAGATTTTAGAAACCTGATGCTAACTTTGGTTCTACCTGACATTTCAGAAAACCTAAATGCACAGTTTGATGTCTGAAGCTTTCCCATTAACACACCAGCAGGTTCTCTGTATGACCAGGTGTTTTTTTTGTGTTATTTATAATAATAATAAAAAGAAATCTGTATTAGCACTCATCCTTGCTGCTTGAGTTTAAATTCTTTACAACCAAAATCTGTAGGATGAATCAGAGACATATCAAGCAGAAACCAGATCAAAGAACAGCGAAAACAAAACACTCAAAAATAGTAAGGCAATAAATTCTAAATGGAAAGGAACGACAAAACCCCACAGAGGACAGAATGGAGAAAGTGGACATTTACACCAGTGGACAGGATGTAAATGGAGATCTCAGGTGAGTGTGAGTCGGATCGGGTTGAGGATAGAGAGAGGTGGCTTCTGGAACGGCTCGCTTTCATCCTGAGGTGACTTTTCTCACGTGAACCTGCTTAAGAATTAAAAATTATACTTAACTGTATCAGTAACTGTTTTTTTTGTGTTTTTGTTTGTTTGTTTTGTTTTAGTATTTGAAGCCAGAAATAGACTGTTTAATTCTGACACTCATATATTGTTATAATCTGTATGACAAACCCGTTTTTATTTAGATATTAAACCAAAATGTTTTGACTGTCAGTGAGGTCAAGCAGACACAACATCAACAAAAACAAGGACTAACAGCTTTCTGAAGCAAACCTGACCTTACAGAAATCCGTAGTGTCGTTGTTGACTCTAGACTAGTTTTCAGCACCTGTGTGTGTAGAGTTTTCCTAATGCTTGGTGGGTTCATTTTGATTGTGTGTGTGTGTGTGTGTGTGTGTGTGTGTGTGTGTGTGTGTGTGTGTGTTGTATGCATGGATTGTGGATGGATGGATGGAAGGACATCTTGTCATAAATCTCGGTTCAAAGTTTTCTCTCCACTGAAACGAGCATGTCACATTCTAAACTCACCTTGATACTTTGAGTACCTGGATCATAGTTCAGTCACGAGTGTCATAAGATGTATGTGGACTCTGAAGGTTCCTCTGTTTAAAATCAGGATGATTCAAACTTTTCTCTTCAAGAAGGTGGATTTTCGGTTGTCTGTTGAGACTATTACAACTCTCTCTCGGCTAGTTTCCCTCTGGCTGACCCAGTTACAGCTAGCTCATGGCTAGCTAATGACTAGCTTACTATTACCTGGCTCATTCTTAACTGGTTTGCTTTTGTTTGGCTTTCTGCATGTTTTATTTCTGCTTTTCGGCTCCACATTGACTAGTTCACTTCCTGGCTGGTTTCTTTTTGGTTAGTTCACTTCTTGGATGATGTCTCCTTGACTAGTTCAACTCCTGGATGACTTTTTATTGGCTTATTCCCTCATGGCCAGGCTATTTTTGGATGGTTCACTCTGGGCACCTTGTTCGTGAATAGATCACATCTTTGCTAGCTTCTTCTTGTCTAGATCTCTCCTGTCTGGCTACTTCTTGAGTAGGTCACTTCCCTACTAGTTTCTTCTTGACGAGTTCACCTCCTGGCTGGCTCACCCTTGACTAGATTTCCATGGACTAGCTCCTTCTTCACTGTTTCACCCAGCTCTGTTTTGATTCGTTCATTCATGGCTGGCTTCCCTTTGATTGCTTCCTGCTTTTGATGTTACATACAAAATAAATACCAAAGGATGTTGTCTTACTATTTAAATTTGTCTAAAATTTAAATAGTAAGACATCTAAATCTAAAATTTATATTTTAATAATATCTGTCTCATGGATTTTTGGTGAATGATTTTGGAATGAAATGATCATTATTTAATGGATTATGTTAAATGGCTCTTTTGCATCTCACTTACTCAATTACTACTTTCTCAATTCTGTGCAAATTGGGTATAATGCAGTAAAATGACAAATCTAAATGATTGTCCTGAATGATTCCTCGGACCATTACTGTGGACCACGCATGGTCTGAAGTGTCTTTAGTATCTAGCTGGGAATTTTAACTTGTACTCAGTTCCTACGTAATGACTGAAATTAAACCAGTGGTTTCATTTAGTCTTTTCTTACACTGCCATTCAATAAGTGTCTACATAGACATTCATAAGCAAAGCAAAGCTTGGAAGGAAATAGAAGATATCTTTGGTGCCACTAGTGAGTGTACATGTACCATGCAGTTCCTCAAATTACACACTGATTAGCATGCAATAAGTTACCTTTAGAAGCAATATACTGTACATCTGCTGGTGTTTCACAACTTTCTCTGCTAATTCACCGCACTGGTGGTTCCTACACTTCCTTTCTACACGAGAAACCGATGGACAAGCGGTACGACTGACTTGTGACTGTCAGATACGCACCCTGAGCTGAAAGAATTAAAGCACGAAAAGAAATTTCTCACATCCTCTTGTTGAACGTTAGCAGAAGTTGGACTGCTATTTTTGGGGTGTGTGGACAGGTCTCAGGGTGAAGGAACCCAAAGAGGTGTGAATCATATGTAGGCGTGTGAATCATATGGATATGAAAGCCAGGTGATTCATGTCTATTTGTAGAGGGCAGCAGATCTATATTCACACACGGCCATGACTCAGAATTTAATCAGATTTCACCTTTAGTGCGCACGTCGCCCCGGAGTGTGTGTGTGTGTGTGTGTGTTAGTCTCTGTTTCGTTTATTCTGCTTGGTAAACTCATTTGTAAGATTTGCGATGAATAAGAACAAATATACTGTACGTTGATGGGAAATCATAATAATATACGAGATTAATCATTTCCAGATCATCTGCATTTATTGGCACAAGCTGTTGGATAAACGGTGTGTCAGCCTGAGAGGAGACACACACACACACACACACACACACACACACACACACACACACACACACACACACTATGTGTGGATTAATTACATTTCATATCGCGAATGGTTAATATATATGTGTATGTGCGTGTGTGTGTGTGTGTGTGTGTGTGTGTGTATGCAAGGAGTTGACAAATCTAACATCACTACAAAGTTTTATTTCGACAGGTGGGGACCAACATGTTGAGGATGATATCTGCAAAATATGGAGATGACTGGAGCATTGTTCCATGTTTTGTGCCTTGGGGATGAGACAGATGGACCTGACAGACTTTTCCCATTGTTGGAGGCGATGCTATTGAGACAGACTCTTTGGTGGAGGCTGTTGATGTTTGTTTTAAAGGGTTTTTTTTTTTTTGTCATTGATGTTAATTACACAAAGCAGTGTCTTCTCACCTGCGAGTTTCTCCAGCATACTGTAGATCAGATTGATGGACATGAGGACTCATCGGGGAAATTGTTTCACCACACATTTAATCAATAATATTTTTTAAAGTTTTATCGTTTTTGTATTTTCAATGTAATTTTGAAGGAAATGAAATAGTAATAGCTAAATAAGTAATAGTTAAAATATTAAGATGGGGAATGTTTGATGTCATGTGGGCATTATAAGATTATAATTATAAGAAAACGTTTACATAAAAAGTGTTTAAACATTGTATAAAATGCAAAAAAAAAAAAAATGCAGATTTACAGAGTGTTTATGTTACTTTTATTTTATATTTAACAAATGGTCACCTTGGGATTATATGGTTTTGTCTGACATTTTATTCACATTTTTTATTCTATGACAATCTATTTACATTATGTGAAGTTGTGTACGTTTTGGGTCTTTTTCGAAAAATAAATAAATAAATAAATAAATAAATAAAATGGAATATGTCAACCCAGTAAGAGTATTAATTTTACCCACTTGTTGGTTCAAATAAAATAACCCAACACTTTAACACTGAACCCAGCAAGAGTGTCAGTTTAACCCACTGGTTGAGTCAGATGAACAACCCAGAATTCTGGTTTAAATGGTAAAACCCGGCACTTGGGTCAAAACAACCCAGCGTGTGTTCTGTCCAATAGTGACCCGCGGCTGGGTTATGGTTGGGTTGTTTTTAGAGTGTATCTTATGTCTGGCCGCAACACACTGCTCAAACACACGCTGATAATAAAAACTGACTCTGAATTTAGTGTTAGAGGTGCGATAGCTAGCTAGCTCCTGTCTCGAGCTAACAAGACACCAGAGCAGCTTGTCTTTAAAGGGTATTAGTGTGGTGAAATGTGTTTGCGAACAAAAATCAGATAATACAAAACAAGTTCAACGGCGTCATCATTACGATACTATTACTGAGAAGCACTAATGCCTGAGAGCAGCGCTGGTCATCATCTCCTAACATCAGGATGTAGGGGTTCGGCCTCGACACTTCAGCCTGCTGGAGATATTCCACGGTGTTGGTTCCAACCTTAGAAAGAAAGAAATTAAAGAAAGTAAACGTTTAAGGAAAAATCGAGAGGGTTGACTAGTATGTATATTTGTAAGAAGATTAGTGTTTTGTAACACCTCAGCTTTTTATATGTGGTTGCTAACGCTAGCCACCTAGCTAAATGCTAGCGTCATGCTGGCACTACAGTTAATAGTTTAGCTTTCATTCATCACTTCACCATCTTCATACACCCTGCAAACATTCTACAAATAAAACTAAAAAGCTCAGACATGTTTGCAGTTTCTTTCATACACAGGTGGGGGTCTGTGGTTTGGCTCGCTAGCAGCCATTGTCAGATAAACTAGCATGCTATAGCACAGACCAGGCTGAACGTTTGAGTGTAACGTTAACACGGTAACAGTAATAAATGTTACATACAGTGAACAAATTCAGTCATAGGTGAGTGAAAGTGTGTCTACAGACCTTATATTTAACGTTTACATTTCCTCTTAAATGCGTGAGGAGGAAGACCAAAATACAGACACGAAGCTGACACAGCCACTGAATACACCGGTGAACTTAGGGGGAGGGGCGGTCTTGTCTGTGATGTTAGCTGTCACTAGCTAACCCAACTCCAAACAAAAAGTTAAACAAAAAGTACCAAATTCCCTGTAAGTAACCCAGAAAAATTACCCAACAGAGGCAACCCAGTGTTTCGGTAGTAAAAACAACCCAGCGTTTTTTAGTGTGTAAAAATGTCACAGGTGTCAACACCATTACAACACTTTTGACTTCTTTGTCTCAAGAAAAAAAATTAATCTGTCAAAGTCATAAATTCTTCTCCCCACCAGCAGAGGTCAGAAAGATCAGAGTTGATCTTGAGATTCATGGATACGGATGTATGGCTTCCCTTGTTCTAAACCTTTGCTTTCCCTGTTGGATCATCCTTTCATCCTTGTTAACATTACTTGCTGTATTTCTCGCCCTCGCCTCACCATAGACCATGATTTTGTTTCGCATCTCTAACGCAGACCTGCATTGAAGACATCTTTGTATACAGATTACTAAGCCTGGAGTACACTTGATTTCACCATGTAAGACTAGTGTTAGTATGCGATATTGACAGTTAAAGAGTTTATAGAAATAGTTAAAAGGTTAAATCTAAAAATAATCTTCTGATCCTTAATGTTATCAGTGATATTATTATTATTTCATCCCACGTACAGTACATGTCTGTCTGTCTTTCTGTACGGCAGAACTCTCTGTCTAACTTATTAATACAAAGAAATCACCAGTGTTGGGTGTAAGGGTGTACAGAGTAACGCGTTAGAGTACTCAGATGACTTCTTTGACGCAACGAGCAAACTAACATGCTAGGTCCACCATTTAATGTAATCCATGAGCCAGACAGCGGTCAATCCATTTGTGTGTGTGTGTGTGTGTGTGAAAGGCGTCCTACAAGCCCCACCCCCGATACCCCGCCCCCCCTCTGGTGGAGGAGCGACGTGCGGAAACCTAATCACAAACTCGTGGTGAATCATGATGAACCGTACTTACGGCCACCGCGCGAAACCGCGTAGATTATGGGCCAAACTTCACTGAGTGATGACGGTAGAATAATTCGAAAGGTCTTGACTAAAACGATATGCATGAGGAAGCACAAAGGAGTTTTCATTTTCTGCAATGGAAAAGTTCTCGAACTAGTTACTTTTATCAGGAAGTAACGCAGTAATGTAACAGATTACTTTTTAATGACAGTAATTTTGTAACGTAATTAGTTACTTTAAAAAGTAACGTCCCCCAACACTGGAAATCACATTCTGTAAGTTTGAGTATCTGATGCCTTGTTTACACTAAGTTGTACTTCTTTCATCATCACACAAATACACTCCCTGTTCGGTAATCAGAGAGTGAATCACAGATGAGAAATCAAAAAAGTAGATCAGATAAAGGTGAAGTTTTGTCTTAAAATTACTCTAGCGCGTTAAAATTCACTTATACCACTTCAGCGCAAAATCTGCCTGGACACACAGACAGACTGGAAGACAGAAAGGTTCCTGAGACTGGTTTCGGGTCCTACAGTGTATGAAATGTAGAGATATCATTGAAAGGGGGAATTATACAGACAAAACTTGTCTTTAATTTATATACTGTAGATACCTTCTGCATGGTGCAATACGATCCTGACCAGTAGGGGCAGTGTGGCACCATGTGACCGTCTACCTGCTGGATGAATCCTGTACACAAACCGGTGTTGTGTCTGAAACTGCGTACTTGTGTACTGATCGAGACCGGTTTTACTGCATTCGAAATGTTTCATGCAGCATTCAGACTGAGTGAAACCTCTGTTTTGTGTGCGAGCCTTCTGGATTTTCGAGATTAGTAAATCTTTTGAAAGTAAGGTCAAAGTTTTCTGTTTGAGTCACAGCTCATGAAAACATTCACAATGACAGTGGAAAGTGTGAATTCTTTTTTATTTTTTAATTTTTTTTCACAATGGCTACCAAACTTTCAGTACTGAGTTTACATTTTCAGAAGTTTTCACACAGTGAGCACAACGACTGCATTGTACATGGACCAAACCATGGACCAGTTTTTGTTTGGTCCTGACTTTGTCCTCATGAACAACCGTACACAAGTGTCTGACTTTTGATTGGTTGACTTTTTTATTCATGAATGGAACCATCTAAAGCCAAACGAGTGGGTGCTAGCATGGCCAGAAGAGGGAGTGGGAGGGTTGGCGGTGGGTGTAGCAGTGGTGGAAGACCACAGAGGGGGAAACCAAGTCGACATTATGGCTACGCATGTGATAAATCACGGTCTCTCCATGAGACAGGCTGGACTGAAGGTGCAGGTACGATTTTGCCGTTATGAAATGGTCACATGAGTTCTACTTAAATTTGGTTTATGACAGTGCTATAAATTAAGCAAAGCTTCCAGAGCTACTCGTGTGCCATCGTTTGTAGTGGTATGAGACAGCATGGCATCTAATGATGCCCACGTCCTCACATGTGAGGATGATCTCATATTTCCTTCCGCCTTACATTTCCTCATCGAGGTGGAAGGTACAGAATATGACCAGCTCAGACTTTATCGTGTGTGAGAAAAACCATGATGTTGGTGGGCGACACCTTAAGGCAGCGTTATGGTCCTCTTAAGGAACTTGAATTAAATGCATTGAGGTTGGTATGCTTAGTGCATTTTTTACATGCGGGATTAAGTGTTGTGCAAAAGAGCACTGGGCTGGAGTTTCTGAATGAACTTGGATATTTTGATTCAGATTCTGCTGCAGATTCCTCCACTGGCTGTGCAGTAAGATCATGTCCTACCAGGGCGTGTCGTGGTGTTTATTAGCAGAAATGTTTGGTTGTCCAAACGTTGTGGTTAGGTTCATTTGGCCTGGGAACATCGGACAAGAGCTGCAGTTTCGGAGTTTTGACCCGGTCCTCTAGCCATCACAATCTGGCCCTTGTCAAAGTCACTCAAGTCCTTACGCTTGTTCATTTTTTCTGTTTCCAACACATCAACGTTAGGAAAAAAGTGTCACTTGCTGCCTAATATATCCCACCCACTTCCAGCCGCCATTGTAATGAGATATTGAAAATGTACTACTGTGAGAAGGGCCAGATTGTGATGTCTAGACGACTGGGTCAGAGCAACTCCAAAACTGCAGCTCTTGGGTGATGTTCCTGGTCTGCAGTGGTCAGGACAGACCAAAAGTGATCCAAGGAACGAGAACCTGTGAACTGGCGACAGGGTCATGAGTGGCGAAGGCTCATTGATGCACACGGGTAGTAAAGGTTGGCCCGTGTAGTCCGATCTAATAGAAGCGCTAGTGTAGATCAAATTGATGAAAAGGTTCATGCTGGTTGTGATAGAAAGGTGTCAGAACACACAGTGCATCGCTGTTAAGGTGACAAAAGCGGGATCGATGTGATATTAGGCAGGTGGTCATAACGTTAAAGCTGATCAGTTTATATAAAAGCACATGTATTAAAAAGGGAGTGAATGAATAATAATACTAAGGCCTTTCAAGTCAAAGGCGAGAGTGAGAGCGCTGCATGCTTATCAGTGGACCACTAGGGGGCATGCTGTTTGCTCCTAATTGCGTGTACATTAACAACGAGATCTACAAACACCGCGTTACAGTTGAGTAATCTGGGAGCTGAGATGCGCCTCATGGTAATATTTAAATATATTAAATATATAGAAAATGAAACCAAGAGCTGACATTAGAACACTAAGAGACGTGTGACACGAGATACACACTCTGTGTGTGGGAAGCTGTTGTGATCGGAATTCTAAACCCTGTTAGAAACGTAAGGGACTGTGGATGTGCTTGGGCGTTGTGGGAACGGATGTCAATCAGCATAAACCTGCCAAATAAAGGGTAAATGTTTCTGTTGGTGAATTTACGTTTATTACATCTTTATCTTATTATACACCTGAGCAGTTGAGGGTTAAGGGCCTGTTAGCGTTTCTGCTTCACTGTGCGGTGGAGTTCTGGGTTTCTGTGTTCAGTCTTTGGTGCTCAGCAACGAGTTTGAAGCATCACAATGGTGAACTTTATTATTTTTCATGTTCATTCAAGATTTTTAACCATTAAAGTTTTTTTTTTTTTTTTCGGCATTACCTGTGACCTTTACGTTGCTCAGGTGTATTTCCCGTTTACTCCAGCCTTTCAACGGTCTGCCATATTTGATGACATCAGATCGCGTCCATTAGCAAAATCCGTGACAGTCTGGCCTGGGCTTTACCTCCTGCGTGTAACCGTGACATGTTTTGTCTATGGTTGGATTTATCGATCTTGTCGGGATGTGCTCTGGATGCTGCAAGATAAATAATAAAAGAAAACACATATAAAATGAGACTTAATGATCATAAGACGGTGTGCTTTAAGCTGGAAGATTAAAAAGAATTCATGACGCTGGACATCTTTACACAGCCCTCAAAACCCAACACTGGAATTATTTTAACACTTTTTTTTTTTTTTTTACTTTTTTTTTATTTTTTTAATGATGCCAATAATTTTAAAGTCGGCTGTGCAGTTCGATTTGTGTGCGTGTGTCCGTGCGTGTGTTGGATTGAGACGGAGCCCAGCTGGTGACATCAGTCTTTATCTGCTCAGAGCTCAGTGACGCCAGCCCACCCGCAGCTCACGTGTCGAGGAGAGCTGATGATTAAGTGCAGCTGCTTTTCTTTCACTGCTCAGCCGAATGCTTACGCACTGCCGCACGCATGCACACACAAACACTCACACACACACACTAGACAGCACGAGAGAGAGGTGGGAGGAGGGAAGGAGGACACCACTAATTAGATTAATTAAGCAGATGGACCACAATGCTCTTATTCACTCATCCCTGACTCGCACAGCTTTGATTACACGGGAAAATCCTCTTAAAGGCCACGAGGCCACGGCGTCCGACGACAGGACGGGGACGACGCCGCGGCGCATACGACCCTGCAACATGTGCGAGAACCGCTCCGGCTTTCCAGGTAATCCCGGCGTCATCTGGTCATCCCAGGATTCCCTCTCCATCCCTCTGCAAGGACTCGCGTCTCTCCATCTGGACAAGTTTTTCATGCCTAAGACAGGCCAGAGTGCGGGACACATCCTGGACAGGCTGCCAATCCATCGCAGGACACACATGCACACACACTCATTCACACACTACGGGCAATGTGGGAACAAAGTGGTAGGGGTAGTGCAGTGGATAAGGCAGTACCGATTCGGTCCGAGGTTCAGACCCCAGCACCAGCAGGTTGCCCCTGTTGGGCCCCTGAGCGAGGCCCTTAACCCTCAACTGCTCAAATGAGATAAGGGAGCTGCCAACTGCCGTAAATGTACTGATCAGGTATTTTTTAGTTTTGATGCGAAACATTAAGAGCGATATACAGTGCCATGAAAAAGTATTTGCCCCTTCCTGATTTTTTTTATATTTTTATTTGCCACACTTAAATGATTGAGTTACAAAAGCCATTTTTAAGGTTTTGGGACTCCAGCGACCCACGGTGAGAGCCATTACCCACAAATGGCCAACCAAAGTTCCTCCAAGAGCCACGACAAGCACGACTCATCCATCTTTGCACAATTACTGTCTGCAGTGTTGTCACTTTGTCACACATACAACTGCACATTAAGGTTGAACTGCATTAAACTTTAAATAATTTTCATTTGAATCATTATAATAAATTACTAAAATGATTAATACTTGTGATTTATGTGCTTTATTTATATGCTTCTTACTTCACGTATATTCTTCTGTGTATGACCCCTTGCTAGGTTTTTTTGGCTTCCATCCCCCCCCCCCCTTTGATGTTGATTGGTATTTGATAGACTTCTCCTATATGTATGTACATTAGCTTATTTCGACCGTGTTTGGATTCGCTCATCTTTGTTCTTGTAAATACATCTTGTACATATGTGTATTTAATAGTGGCTTTGTAGGAAGTCGACACCATTTTGTTTATACTTCGTTTTCTCCTGGTTCGTGGTTAGTAAGGGAGTAAAGGTTGTGTTTTAGTATTTCTGTTTTTTTTGTTTTTCTTTTGGTGCAGCATTAGATATTTCACTTTGCGACGAGCTTTTCAGCTTCTGAAGCTTTCGGCCACTTTTTTGTTAATTCACCTACAGTATGTTGTAAATAGACACTAAGCAAACACACTATTGGTCTCGCCCCCTTTTTTATTTCTTTTTTGCCATTTTATTTTCTTCGTTTCTGTCCCGTTACGGCCCGACCTATGCCCCGACACACCTGTCTCTGTGTTACTGTCTCTACTGCTGCTGGATGTCTGGAGTTTACAGTACCTACAGTATACACACACTCCCTCATCCAAGAGCTCATAAAAGAAACCAGAACAACATCTAAAGACCTGCAGGCTTCACTCGCCTCGGTTAAGGTCAGTGTTCATGATTCAACAATGAGAAAGAGCCTGAGGGGGCAAAAATGGCGATCATGGGAGATTTCCAAGGCACAAAGAAAGACTCATTGCCAGGTATCGCAAAACGTTTGATTACAGTTGTTGCTGCCGAGGGTGTCACAAGCAGTTATTAGGTTTTAGGGGGCGATTACTTTTTCACAGTTTGGACAGATTTATTATTTTTTTAATAAATGAAATAATCTTCTAAAAAATGCATCTTGTATTTACTCGGTTCATTTTTATGTAATATTACAACGTGTTTGATCTTAATAATTTAAGTGTGAAAAATATAAAAATATGAACTTTTTTTCACAGCACCGTAAAACTACCGTGTTTGCATGTGAGTGTGCATGTGCCTAGTTAGCTAATCCAACAAGAAAGCATAGATAACCGCATGTTCGCATGCTAACTAGCTAGCAAAGCTCTCTGTTACTTCCTGTACACGGTTAAATAAATAAGATGATGTACATATGAGACAGGATTTGCAACATGAAAATGTTTTCTTCCGTTGTTATGCAGGACAAAGTTGCAAAATCTGCCAGATCACGAGCACGGCGGGACGGATCCAAGGACAAGTCATGCAGAAGTCAATATAAACCCAAATCCTGCATGTTAGTGTGGAGCTTGTGGGCGGAGCTTACAGGACTGTTCAGCGTGTCCAGTATACGACTGATTGTTAAAATTGTGTTCATTGCTACTTGTGTAATTATGCATCATCGGATAGAGATGACGAGAGGCGTGGCTGTTAAAACATTTGCTCTGATCATGAAGGTATTTGTAAACACTGAGAACAGAGTAAATAAATTAATTACTCTTACGTCAAATCCGTAATTAAGTAAATGGCCTGATGATTCCTGGAATGCTCGAATTCCGCTGTGGAATTACATGAGAACGAGTCCGATTCGTTTGAGATAAAGGCACGAGGCAGTAACACCTGTACCAGCACATATCTCACATACTTTCGCTCCATTGTGTTCGAAACCTGCTCGACCGCCTCGCCATCACACCCGCTCGGGTCACGACGTCATCGTCAGAACATCCGAGAGCTGCAGCACGCCGCGTGCACAGAGAGACATCCGGGAGCTCGGGTCGGATTTCACCGTCATCGCGCTCGTCCTTCTCGTCCGCCCTTGTGCGGTGAAAAAAGCCCCAGACTCGTCTTTCAGTGTCCTGCAGGAGCGATTGATCCGTCTCAGGAAGGGATGTAATTATGATTCCTACCTGTAATATTACACCGGCCTTTGTCCGACAGTCAGGCCCGAGCATCGACCTGCCAATCATCTCTGCACTAATGCATCCCCGGTACGGCCCTTTCCATAATGTCCGTCTGGAGCGGCCGTTTAATGGGAGGTCAGAGACGAGGTCAGAGCCCTGGCGGATGAGTGGATGCAGTCAGTGTCCAGAGGAGACGTTGCACATCAGTCACATCATAATGCTTAATGAATGCTTAATAGACACAAAGATGTTCATGTGCACAAGGACAGCATGAGGAAAAAAAATCCTTTAAATGGTTACGTTCAAATGAGCGTCACGGTATTGATATGAGGTGTACGGCTACAAGGGACCGCGTGTTGGATCTTTACACTAATTTCAAGGAATAGCCATGTGTGTGTGTGTGTGTGTGTGTAAAATCAAAGCTGAAGGCGACTAAGTGTGGATAAAAAAGAACAAAACTTGGTGCTAGTTACAGGCAGAGGCGTCTGCTGATGAGACGTCTGAACCGTCACACTCAGACAGGTGGAGGTGTCTGGGAATTAAACGAATGGTGCTCAAAGTGTGAAATAACTCTCTCAACATCAACATCAACGGCACCGCGTCACTTCACTGCACGAGAGAGAGGACACGGGTCTACGCGTGTTAGCAAAAAGGGGCAAAGCAACAGCATCAACAAACGAAGCAGGACTGAGTGCTTCCTCTCAGACCGTGTGAAACACCCTGTGCGGAACTGGAACGCATGATTATTTCCATGGAGAGGAAGCTACTGCCGAACCCGAAGCACATGAAAGCTTGTGTAAAAAAATAATAAATAAATAAAGTCAAATGTTGAGCTGACGGTGGTGTCCAGCGCGCGGTCCTTAAGACTGTGAGACGTGCACATGGTCCACACACTGAAGAGTGTCATGGGGATGTTCGAGTGCTAATGGTGAGAGGAAATTACACGGACAGCATCGTGTGACCGGTTTCTTGGACGTTCTACGTGTGTAACAGTATAACTGTCCTTGTTTAGAATGAAAACTGTTCTGGAATAAAAAGACGTGCTGTTATTGGAAACCAATCGACATTCCTACTCTCCTGATTATATTCCTGTAAAAGAACAACATGTGTGCATGTGTTATTCTCTACGTGTGTAAAATATGTGCGTTATCACAGATGAGAGGGCGTTACAGCGTCTGACCTACTTCTGAAAGTCGCAGTGTCAGAGTAAATGTGTGTGTGTGATGTTATTGCCATCATCTCTCTCCCTCTGGTGCTGTCTTTGACGTCATTAAATATTCCCTCCTTTATCACCGTATATCAATATATATATATACAGTAGAACCTCGGATTGCAAGTAACGTGGTTTACGAGTGTTCCGCAAACCCAGCAAAGATTTTAAATAAATTTTTCATCAGAAACCGAGCAAGTATTAGTTTACGAGCGCCGAGTATCATGTATCACGCATGCGACTCTTATTTTGACACCGAGCGTCACTCTTTCACCTCTCGTCAATTTTCATTTTATAGATTTTATTAATTATTTTTATGTATTTATTTTTTGGGTCTGTGGAGCGAATAATTTCAGTTTTTATTATTTCTTATGGGAAATGGTGATTTGGTTTACGAGTGTTTTGGAACACAAGCCCACTTCCTGAACCAATTATGCTTGTAATCCAAGGTTCCACTGTATATAGAATAATAATCAATATATAAATTCTCCCGAGGTGAAAGGGCAGCGTGAAGAAAGAGCCCCTGTGTGTTTTTTTTCCTCACTGAGGGACCGAGACAGAGCGAGCAGTTAGTTTAGTTCAGGCTGTCATGCTGACCTCATCCACTAACTTTATTAAAGCCATTTTCCACACGCCTGACTCCTCATAAACACCCGCTGTTTTTATTGTGCTTTCATTTTCTCGCCTCGTGCGTCGACTGTTCCTTCTGTCGCTGCACATCAGCCATTATTTAAGGCGTCACTTTATGAGGTTTCTGTGTGCAGGCATGACTGTTGCTGGCAGTGCTTACGCACACACACACACACACACACACACACACACACACACACACACACACACACACACACACACACACACACACACATATTCATGCAGTCTAAGCTAAATAGATTTTGTCCTGGATGTGAACTTCATCCTGTGTATTACACACCAGGCTCAGGTCCGTGAAGTGGGTCGGCCCAGGCCTATTTTGGATCAGCACTTTACGGTTATTATTATTATTTTTTATTTCAATGGAATTTTTCAGAAACAGAAAATGCTGTTCAAAACTTTCCTGTGAACATTCAGCGAGTGGATCACCTGATCCTTGAAAATCGACAGATAACTGGAGACGTGTCTCTCTGTGAGAACTGTACACACACTCATTCACCAACACCACTTCTATGTTACAGGACCTCAGCTGGGAGTTATTGCCACATCCACCCATATAGTCCTGACCTCGCTCCAAGACATTTCCACATGTTTAGAATCGTCATTAAAGGACTTCCTGGAAGGCCGGGGTTTCAGACATGAAGCAGACAGGCAGTCTGAAAACTTAAAAAGCGTTCTCCCTTTTTTTTTCTTTTTGCATTTTCCCCAGATTTTCTTCCTAATTTAGTCGTGCCCAATTCCTCCCCGTCACTAGGGGGCTCCACATTAAGACTACAGAAGGACCGAAGACTTCCTCCGAATCACGTGACGTTAGCTGACCACATCTTTTCGAACTGCTCGCTCACACACCGTCGGGGGCGGAGTAACACGCTCGGTGGACGGCGCTATCCGCTCCCTCCATTGCGCGAGCTCACAGACGCCCCTGATTGGCTGTAGAGCCGTGATTAATGTGGGAGCACTAAGTACCTCTCATCCCTCGGCCAATCAGCTCTCTCTAGACCTCCGGCTGCGAGAGGTTACAGCATCACCCGGGATTCAAACTGGCGATCTCCGGAAAATGTAATATTACTAAGATAACCTGAGTAAATACAAAATGCAGTTTTTAAGTGGTGATTTCATTTATTATTGGAAAAAAGCTGTTTAAACCGGTCTGGCTGTAGGTGAAAAAGTGGAG
Source organism: Clarias macrocephalus (assembly GCA_011419295.1). Taxonomy (NCBI): domain Eukaryota; kingdom Metazoa; phylum Chordata; class Actinopteri; order Siluriformes; family Clariidae; genus Clarias; species Clarias macrocephalus. The sequence continues at coordinate 156,191 of JAAGKR010000509.1, read as the reverse complement.
TGCACTTGAGTTGAGGAATTTTCTGGTAGTCAGAGTGCAGGATTCATGATTCCTTCAATGACAAATGGTCCAGGTTCTGAAGCTGCAAAGCCCCAGACCACCTCCACGTCTGACTCTTTATGGATCGCTGTGTTAGTCTTATGCCAGATGTGAAGGGACGCACAACTTTTGTCTCATCAGTCCACGGAATATTTGCCCAAAAGTCTTGGGGATAATCGGGATGTTTTTAAGGCAGATGTGAGACGAGCCTTTGTGTTGTTTTTGCGCAGCAGTGTCTTTCACCTCGGAACTCTCATATGGACGCCATTTTTGTCCCCCAGTCTCTTTCTTACTGTTGATTCATGAACGCTGACCTTAACTGATGCGAGTGCGGCCTGCGGGTCTTCAGATGTTGTTCTGGGTTTTTTCATGAGCTCCTGGACGAGGCGTCGCTGTGCTCTTGGAGTGATTTTGGTGGTTTGCTCACTCCTGGGAAAGTTCACTAATGTTCCAAGCTTTCTCCATGTGTAGATAATGTCTCTCACTGTGGAGTCCCAAAACCTTAGAAATGTCTTTTGTAGCCCTTTCCATCCTGAATGTCAATCCAGAATGTCAATTACTTTGTTTCTCATCTGTTTTTGATTTAGTTTTGATCGTATTGCTTTTTGAGATCTTTTATCGTGCTTTACTTTGTTAGACAGGAGCTATTGAAGTGATTTACTGATTCAACAGGTCTGACAGTAATCAGTAAATGTCAGTAAAAGTTGCCTGGGTGCAAAATTTAACTCTGCTTTCCAAAAACCTGCATTTTATGTTAACTTGGGTTATCTTTCTGTAATCTTAAACTTTGTTTGAGGATCTGAATCATTTAAGTGTTACAAATATCTTAAGAGGAACAATGGAATATATTCCTGGAATATGGCGTGTGCCATCAGGGAAGAAAAACCTCCATAGACGTAATAACCTGGTCATTCAGTGCACTCGGGTCGTCAGCTGACGTGAAACACATCGTGTAACATAAAAATGTCTTCTAACATCGTGATATGACATCATGAATCCCAAGACGGCACCAAGTTCCCATCTTCACGTCACACAAGTCTAATCTTAGGAATATGATCAAGTCTGTTGCTTTTGAGTCGGAATAAAACGTAGTGAACTCAAGCGTCTCCTGAAATGTCAGACATCACAGTTCAAAATGTGGTCATTTGTTGGGGGTGCCAATAATTTTGAAACCAAAAGGTTCCTTATATCCTTAAACGTACAGTGTTTACTGAATCATCTGTGCATGTTTTGGGGTTAGTAAGTCAACGATGAGACTTCAGCATCTCTTTGAAGCCTTTGTTCTTAGTTAAGGGAATCAATCTGCCTCTATTCCGGAGTCTTTTGAAGTTCCGCTGATGGAACCATAGAAACAGCGCTATGGATTTATTTAACGTTTAACTGCTGGGAAACGCTTTCATGTCAAACTTTTTTAGGGATGTGTGTGTTAACGGTGTAATGACTGGAACTCCACGTGTGTTGTGTTACTCAGGCGTTTTGCTTCTGTACTATGTGTGCGTGTCCTCTGTGTGCGTGCCCTCAGTATGCGTGCCCTTTGTGTGCGTGTGCCCTGTGTGTGTGTGTGTGTGTGTGTGTGTGTGTGTGTGGTTGCTGACTGACGCATATGAAGCAGAACAGTTTTGTTTCTGTGGTCTGACTTGTAAATAACAAACTTGTGCGAGAGTGCATGTAATATCCTGTGTCATATTTTGTGCACAAAATTCCTAGAATTAATTTCACAGAGAAAAAAACTAAACAAAAAACGTAGCCTGCGGAATAACACTGCTGCGTCAGGATTAAAGGTACACTTTGTTCGGTAGCGCCTCGACGTACAGTAAAGGTAAACAAACAAACAAACAAATAAACGAAAATGTAAAATGTTCATAACGTTTTAACCCCATGTTTGAGTTATTAATGTGGGCTTTGTGAGAAAGAGAGTGTGTGTGTGTGTGTGTGTGTGTGTGTGTGTGTGTGTGTGTGTGTGTGTGTGTGATGAGGGCTGGTGCTGTGTGATCGCATGTGTTTGGTCTACCCAGTCTATATGACTCATTGCCATCGCCATAGCATTACCTAGAAAGATACTGTATGCTTGCGTGCAAAAGTTTGTGCCCCCCCCCCCCATTAGGAGAGTGGAACATGGCATTTTAAATGAGTTGAACAACCAGTTTAACTAAAACTAAAACACTACAACAGCACCTTAATATTAATATTCATATCACACGCAGGAGGAGATTTAATTTATTAAAGAAAGGCGTGTCTGTTCTCACTTACTGTAGGTTGTAGCAGCTGCAAACTCATTCTCTCTCATCCGTCTCTCTTTCGTTCATCAGACAAACCAAATTTAAGATCATAAGCTTGTTTTTAGATGAATCAAGAAAACAAATGAAATATAAGAGTAATAAGCACATGTCTAGAGAAATACTGCTTTTTACGCATAAATTTCTTGTTTTATTGCATTTTGAGATTTTCTTTTTTTTATGAATGTTTAAAATGTGCCAAATTAGCAATAGAACAAGAATTTTATGCTATTTTAAAAAGCAGTGTTTCTCCTGAAATGTGCTTATTAATCTTGATTTGTCTAAAAACATTGTGATCTTACATAAAGAAACTGTAGATAAAGTTGACTCGACCCAAGATATTTTCACTTGCTAAGATATGACTTGTTGCAGAGTAAACAAACAAACAAACAAAAGCATGTAGTCATTGATATGGTGGAGTTTTCTGTAAGGAGGTGTTTATTCATCTATGGAAGGAGTCTCCAGTGTCAGAGTTCAAGCTTTTTGACATTTTTTGATTTCAACGGATGTGCTCATTCTCCTTATGTTTCTTCACTATGGATCCCAGTGAATACGCATCTCCTATAGAGACGATAATGTACTGTATATGTACAAGTGTGTTATCGGAGACCAGAGATTTGAAGGATATGGAGCTTCTAACCAATCAGATCATTCAGAGGTCAATAATGTTGCACAACGAGAGACGGTAGAGCCCCGAGTCAGGGTGGTGGATATTAATTAAAGGTAATATTAGGAAACAGAGACGTACGGTATTAGGACATGTATAGCGTCTTCCAGACGTCTCCTTATGTTAGGGGGGATGAAGACTTATTCGGCAAAGTCTAGGAGATGAGAAAACACTCAGTCATGCAGGGCAGGGAAGTACTGCTGGCCATTCCTTGGTAAACATACACTAGACGTCGCTCACGTCTCTCCTCTTCTTTATGAACCTTAACACATGGTATTGGATTTCATATCCCCCCCCTTTAAGTGAAGTTAAGCCTTTATTTTGTCACTTATACATTACAGGACAGTGAAATTCCTTCTTCGCATATCCCAGCGTAAATGGGGTCACAGCCATGATACAGCGCCCCTGGAGCAGACATGGTTAAGGGCCACACTCAAGGGCCCAACAGTGTCACCCTGGTGGAGCCGCGGCTCGAACCGCCGATCTTTCGGTCAGTAACTCGGAGCTTTGGCCCTCTGAGCCACATATCCTTTACATAGATAAGTAGGTAGATAGATACTGTACATACACAGATGTAACCAGAGTACCTGGAGGAAACCCACTAAGCTCAGGGAGAACACACACACACACACACACACACACACACACACACACACACACACACACACACACACACTTCGCCACCATGCCACTAACTGAACAAAAAATATTGATATCAAATAAACTCAAAAAGAGAGCGAGAGAAACAAATGCTCCGGAAACGTCTCTAAATTGTGCTTCCAAAACCAACATGCCATTAATGTGAACTTATTAGAGTTGACTGTCTCTAGATCGATGTGCTTATGAGCAGTGACACTGAGAAGAGGAGTTTCATACACTGTAGAAAAAACGCCGCTCTATTCTTTTTCTTGTTGTTGTTCTTCTTCTTCCTTTTTCTTTCTCTCTCATTTTCTTTCTGTTCCAAGGATATGAAATATGAGTGAACGTCTCACTCGGGTGAAATATCCGGGCAGGAGGATGCACAGGGATCGATGAATGCCGAGAGAGAGAGAGAGAGAGCGAGAGAAATGTCGATCACCTGGATTGATTAGGCCTCGAGAGAAAATCCTGCCTTTTGTTCAATCTCAGACTTTACAATGGACTATTTACACAGCAGAGAATTAGTTGGTTAGTAGAGATGTGTGTGTGTGTGAGTGTGTGTGCGCATGCGACAGCGCTGAGTTTGTCACCAACCGACTGTAACACACTTCCCAGTATATGACGCACTGCACTGACATCACTCCACACACGTCACTCGCTGCCACTGCAGGACGGGGTTGATAAGGGGGGGAAGGGGGAGGGGGAAGGGGGGGGGTTACAGTCGGTGACGTATAAGGCGCAGATTAACCTAAGGGTCTACTATGCGGCGTCTCCGAGAATATATGAGAGCGAACTGAGCACGTTAAGAGGAACACAGAGAGGGAAGACAAAATGATTAAGATGAAAATCCCTGTCTAGTAGTGCTGGTGTTACAGAGGGCCAGGCTCTGTGTGTGTGTGTGTGTGTGTGTGTGTGTGTGTGTGTGTGTGTGTGTGTGTGTGTGTGTGTGTGTGTGTGTGTGTGTGTGTGACTGGAGAATTGTGGAATTTGGATGGTTGATTAATTTTCCTTAACAGCAGCTCTGATGTTGGCGCAGATTCCTATTAGTTTGCGTTTCCATAGTAACAGCTCACTCACTGGGACTTGTTTGGGTTTCTGTACATTAATCTTTTATTTAGAATAAAGTTTCGAATAAACTTCTGAATACAATTAAGATCTACATAAAAGCAAAAAATGAAAAATAGGGAATAAATATGATTGTCATTCAAGTCAAAGTGGGACTTTTGATTGTACAGAATAACAGAACACCGTAACACTCCCTTTATTTCTCTATATAATCCCCTGATACACTGATGCACTTATCCCAGTGTTTCACTAGTACTTGGACACCATCTGCTTCACATCTGAAACTCCAGGAACTCTTTTAATGACCCAGACATGTGGGACTGACTTGGAGCGAAGTCAGAACTGTACGGGGGGACGTGACAACAACTCTCGGCCGAGTTCCTGTAAGTGGTGTCGGTGAATGAGTGTGTGTACAGTTCACACAGACAGATGCGTCTCTTCTGCAAGTTATCCATCGATGATCAAGGATCGAGTGCTGAATGTTCACAGGAACGCCTGCCGTGGGCTCTGAGCCACCTCGGCCGGCATCGTCATACATGGATGTACGGCCAAGTCCCGGTTTGACTTGAACGCCTGTAGTAGACTGAAACGAGTTTTTCTCCTTTTAAGCATTCATCGCCAGAAACACTGATAATGTCAAGAACAAGTCCCAGTTTGGCTTGAACGCTCCTTGTAGTGATGTGAAAAAAAAATCCATAATAGTTGTGTAACTGCATTTAGTGTGAAACATTTTAATGTTTTCTTAATGAGATTTTTTAATTAGGGATTTTCAGGTTACTATTAAATACCAATAAAACAGCCGCGAACCTTTTGTACAGGCCGCTATAAACACTTCAACACATGTTCTGCTCCAACAGGTTTCTGTTTCTATGGAAGGAGCAGTTTACAACATATATTTTTCTGATTCGTCCTATTATTGTGCAAGTCTGCATCAGACAGCGCGTGAGAGAGAACGAGTGACAAAAAGCAGGATGAGGACAGCGGTGACTAAGATGGATGGATAACGTTGGTAGAAGCCGCAGGACGGCTGAGGGGGCGTGAGACCCTGGCTTAGATTATCACTGTTTGTCACCGTTATTCCCTCGAGCCCGAATTAGCCGTCCTTATCTCCTTCACTGCGGCGGGAATGAAGCAGCACATGACAGCTGCACTACTGAGAACACCGCCATGAATACCAGTGTGTGTGTGTGTGTGTGTGTGTGTGTGTGTGTGTGTGTGTGTGTGTGTGTGTGTGTGTGTGTATAGTTCTCTAGCTCAACAATCTGCACTATAATGTCTATTCATTAAAAAAATTTTATATCCCAAATGAAATGCTAACAATTTTCCATAACCGTAGTCCTGATGCGTGTTTGCTAGGTGAGGTTTTGCTCTGGCACTAATGCAGCTAACATCTAATGGAAGTGTTTAATCAGCACTGTAGCATGTAATCTGAGCCCAATCTGATGTCTATAAACATGGACGCACTGATGTCAGGGGTAAGAACCGTCATAGCGAAGGAAAAATAAATAAAAATACTCAGGCTTGAATACTTTGTTCCTCAGCTTGTGTGTGTGTGTGTGTGTGTGTGTGTGTGTGTGTGTGTGTGTGTGTGTGTGTGTGTGTGTGTGTGTGATTTAACACAAAACTCACAAATCTCACTCACTCATCATCTAGTCCTGGAGCCTAACCCAGGATACTTAGGGCATGAGGCGGGGTACACTCTGGACACACATCAAAACGCATACACACACACACACATACACTCATTCACACACTACGGGCAATTTGGGAACGCCAACTAGCCTAAGCTGCATATTTTTGGACTGTGGGAGGAAACCGGTGTACCCGGAGAAAACCCACCAAGCACGGGGAGAACATGCAAACTCCGTGCACACGGAGACGGGAATCGAACCTGGAGGTGCAAGGCGACAGTGGGACCACTAAGCCACCGTGCCGCCCTTAGAATAAAATCTAACAATAAAATAACGTCAAGATTTCAATACGCTTTGTGCTGTGGCAAGGCTCTTTATTTTCACAGCACACAATTAAAGTCATTGCAGTGGAGTACAGTTATTGTTCATCTGTCTCTCTCTCTCACACACACACACACACACACACACACACGGACAATGCCACAATTGTTCATTCCAGATCGGTTGGTTCAAGTAATTCAGAAGCTGATCAGAGCTGATGAGATCCTGAGAGTTTCACAATCATGCCAAAAAATGGCGCGGAAAACAACAAAAATAAAATCCCATGTGCAGTTCAGATGCCCACAAATTGTTAATCTCAAATATGGTAATTTCAAAATTCAACAGACACCACTGTATATTTTTTAATTTGTGCAATTGCAGTTGAAATATACTTATTTCTGTGAACTTCATGGTAACATGTAAAAATATATATAGAATAGAATATGAAATAGAATAGAATAGAATCTTTATTGTCATTACACAAGTGCAACGAGTGCTGTAATCCGTGGTGCAAACCAAAACAAAGTGCTGGGTGCTGACATCATCCCAAAACAATGACAACCCCATAATTAAACTTGTCAGTCACCCATCAAACTCAGTGGGCGCGGTCTAATGCTGGTCTAATCAACTGCAGTCACTTGCTCTGAACCGTGAGCTAGATGAGAGCTAGCTGCAGAATAGCCTAACGCTGTAACATTTCACTTACAATTTTTTTAAATAATATATCAGTGGTTTAAGTGAAAGATCATAGTGATAATAGGAATAGGTAAAACTTGAGAAGAACAATAGTGTGTTTTCTAATGAGTGTCTAAAGACCTGTGTCTTGACCTGTGACCATGTGTTTCTAGATGTTTAGGTTGATAACAATAATAAAAAGAAACCTTTGTAGATCTGAATGGAGAACTGTCTGGTGTAATGCCAGTGAAATATGGTGTCCCACAAGGGTCGGTTTTTGGACCTCTGCTGAAATATTGCCAAGCTTAGAAACATTTTATTTGTATCTGATGCAGAAAAGCTGGTTCATGCATTCAAGACCTTCAGACTGGACAATTGTAATGCATTACTAGGTGGTTGTCCTGTATCCTCAATAAACAAGCTACAGTTAATCCAAAATGCAGCAGCCAGTGTTCTCACTAGATCAAGAAAATTTGATCATATACAGTAACCCCAATACTTACCTGTTAAGTTTAGAATTAATTACAAACTAGCATTACTTATGTACAAAGCTGTAAATGGTTTAGCTCCCACATATCTAGCCACTCTTCTGATACATTACAATCCACCACGTTCCTTAAGATTACAAAACTATGGACTTTTGGTAGTTCCCAGAATATCAAAATCTACAAAAGGGAGTAGAGCGTTTTCATATTTAGCTACTAAGCTTTGGAACAGCCTTCCTGATAATGTTCGGGACTCAGACACAGTCTCCCAGTCTAAAAGAAGATTTAAGACACATCTTTTATGCCCGGCATACACATAATTCATCCCATAACCTTGTACTACAGTACAGTACATTTGAATGCACATCTAGTGCTGCTAATATAATGAACAGCAAGTATGCTCATTTTTTTCTTTTTCTACCCATTCCAAGGCACCTGGAGATTGTGCCAGCTCCAGTAGACAGAGGCCAACCTTGCAAGGATCCTGAGGCATCCAGACAAGGACCACCTCCAGCTGGATTCTGCTTCATGATGGTTTGGAGCTACACATGCTGCTCCTGAGCTCCCAGTGATCTAAACTCCCTCTGCACCTGTCTGACTCATCCTGTTGCCATGCTGGACATAACTTAAACATTTTTTGTTATACTGAACTTCCAGCTGCCTAACAGTATGTCAGCATAAAATTCCCGCGATCTGTTATCACCCAAATAAGGATGGGTTCCCTGTCAAGTCTGGTTCCTCTCAAGGTTTTTCCCTGTTGCCATCTCAATGAGTTTTTAGTTGCCACCGTCGCCATCGCCCTTGGCTTGCTCATCAGGGACAATCTTATCATTATGATCTATAGACTTTTTTCTCGCTCATACACAATTCCATAATTTTCTTTTAATTTTATGAAGCTGCTTTAAGGCAATGCACATTTGTAAGTCGCTCTGGATAAGATCATCTGCCAAATGCCTAAATATGCTTTGTATTTTTAAGCACTTCCAGGGTCTGGGTTCGATTCCCGGCCAGGTTATATTCCTGTCTCTGTGTGCATGGAGAATGTGTGTTCTCCTCGTGCTCAGTAGGTTTCCTCTGGATTCTCCGGTTTCCTCCCACAATCCAATGACATGTATGTTAGGTTTATTGACGTTCCCAAATTGGTTTTAGTGTGTTTGTGAGTGTGTGCCTTGCGATGGATTGGCACCCTGTTGAGGGTGTACCCAGCCTTGTGCCCGAAGTCTCCTGGGATAGGCTCCAGGATCCCTGTGACCCTGAATACAGGATTAAGCGGTATAGATGATGAGTGAGAGTGAGTGAGAGTTTTAAGCACACATATGAGGGTGCCCATGACCACCTCTTTGGTCTTTCAGCTGCTCCATCTGCGTGACGTAGCTTCCTGTTTTTGTATCGTTGCCGTGAACGCTTAAATTATACAGCTTTTCAGTTTATACAATAATAATATTAAAAGCAACTCATTTTTACACTTTCATATGATTGGGCTTCGCCTTTTTTCCATTTTTTGTACTTTTTGGAGAATGCGCAAGTTTCTTCATCTAAGAACAACAAACGAAATCCAGCTCCAAATGACTAAACTCCAACTCAGGTATGCTATAATGGATAATATTCAGCTTGTTCAGTGTGTGGAGTGCAGGATGTTTAGACATTCTTCCTCCGTCCTTAGTGATAATTTTATTTGTGATAGGTGTGTGTTAGTGAGCACCCTGACGGAGAAGATATTAGCATTAGAGGAGCACATCCAGACTTTAGAGAGGGTTAGAGAGCGCGAGAGCAGCGTTATTCCCGTAGCGGAATTCTGGATGCCGGGAGATAACCAGCCCCCGACTCCGCCAGTAGAGCCTCACAGCGGGGCGAGTGGGTGACGACTCGGCGGCATACTCGTTCAGCCAAAGCTAACACTAAGGCTAGCCCACCGGAGCACACCTCTTCTGCGCTTCACATGTCCAACAGGTTCGATCTCCTCAGTGATGCACCTGCTGAGAAACCTGAAAGAGCTCTGGTTATAGGAGACTCTATACTGAGACATGTGAAATTAGCCAGGCCTTTAGGGGTGCCAGCAGTAGTGGTCAGGTGTATCCCGGGAGCCAGAGCACCGGACATAGCAGGTCATCTTAGGGCTCTAGAACAGCATAGGTTCTCTTAGATAATGGTACATGTTGGAGCTAACGATATACGCCTTCATCAGTCAGAGGTTAGTATAACTTTACAGAGGTGTTTAAACTAGCATGAAATGAGATGCGGCAACATAGTTCATAACAGGTTGTGGTCGCTGAACCGGTGGATGTCCAGGTGGTGCTCCGAAACTAACGTGGGCTTCATAGATAACTGGAAGACCTTTGAGGGCAAAGCTGGCCTGTTAGGGCGGGACGGTGTGTTAACATAGTCTCAGAAGAGGCCAAGTTAATCGGTGACAATCCAGAGCCCAAGCCAGGGAGCAGACAGACAGGCTAAACCAACCGTCTGCTAGCTGCATAGAGTCGTCACTCAGGGTTCATCATATTGAGACTGTGTCTGTTCCCTTAGCTAAACACAAATTTAGAAAGACTCAAAGTCTGTTTTAGTAATTTAATTAAGATAGATACCACAAACTCAGATCACACTGAATGTGCAGCCGCACCTCTGATCTGAAGCTACGACTGTTAAATATTAGATCTCTCGCATCTAAAGCAGTTATTGTTAATGAAACTATCACAGATCAGGAGTTTGATATATTATGTTTAACAGAAACCTGGATTAAACAGGACGAGTATGTAGCTCTAAATGAAGCGAGTCCTCCTGGATACAGCTACATACACCAGCCTCGGCTAACTGGTAGAGGAGGAGGAGTCGCAGTTATTTATAACGATAATCTTTCTCTCGTACAAAAAACATTTACACAAATGTAATGCATTTGAAGTTCTCTATAGTAACATAAGAAGTATAGCTACAAATATTAAGTCTGCTCAGTCGATCCCACTAATTATCATTTACAGACCTCCGGGGCTGTACCCTGAATTTCTTTTAAACCTAGTCATTTCTGGAGACAAAGCGTTAATTGCTGGAGATTTTAATATTCATTTTGAGAATCCAGAAGACCCTCTGAGAACAGCATTTATGTCCATACTGGACTCAGTGGGAGTAAATCAGTGTGTAGTCGGACCCACTCATAAAGCAGGTCACACTTTAGATTTAATGATATTCTTCGGATTCAGTTTAAGGAATTTATTCACTATTCCACAGTCTGAAGTTATCTCAGATCACTGTCTTGTCTCAGTTAAAGTGTCATAGTAATAATGTACACACAGCACAGCGCTACCAAATTAAACGTACATTCACATCAACTACCACACAGAGCTTAATCAGTAATCTCCCAGAGTTACCAACTTTGATTGGATAGCCATCTGACTCCACAAAACTCGATCAGACAACTGAATATTTAGAGTCGACATTCCGTTATACCTTAGATAACGTAGCTCCAGTTAAAAGAAAAATTATTAGAGATAAGAAACTCGCTCCCTGGTATAATGATCACACGCGCACTTTAAAACAGAAAATTAGAACGTAAATGGCGTCAAACTAAAGTGTTAGTATTTCAAATAGCATGGAAGGAGAGCATCCTGAACTATAGAAAAGCTCTTAGTGTAGCTAGATCAATGTATCTCTCCACTCTTATAGAAAATAACAAAAATAATTGTAGATTTTTATTTAATACCGTAGCCAAATTAACCAGAAATAAGACCACTGATGAAATCGCCACAACAACATCCAACAGTGGTGAGGACTTCATGAACTTCTTTAATAATAAAATTGTAAGTATTAGGCACAAATTTGAGGCTTTGAAACCGGACAATGTAATTGGTGCAGATGTTAAACTAACCATGTCAGATCGGAACCTAGAACACTTTACTCCCCTTGAAGAGAATCAACTAATTTCGACTCATCTCTTCTGTAAATTCATCAACATGCATATTAGATAATATACCATTTTCTCAAACAGATAGTGCCAGAAATAACAGAAGCCCTGTTGAAAATAATTAATTCTTCACTCAGCATTGGGGAGGTTCCAAAATCTTTTAAATTAGCAATTATTAAGCCAATAATTAAGAAGTCTGACCTTAGTTTGACCCCTGTCAGCTTCCAATTAAAGGCCGATATCGAACCTCCCATTTATCTCTAAGATTCTGGAAAAGATAGTTGCGGAGCAGCTATGCTCATATCTACACAGAAATAACATACATGAACTGTATCAGTCAGAATTTAGGCCTCATCACAGCACAGAGACAGCACTCGTTAAAGTAGTAAATTACCTCCTATTGGCCTCTGATCAGGGTTGCGTAATTATGCTTGTGCTACTCGACCTCACAGCAGCTTTTGACACCATTGATTATAGTATTCCTCTTCACAGATTAGAAAATGTAGTAGGAATTAAGGGAACAGCCCTCTCCTGGCTCAGATCCTATTTGACTGATCGTTATCAGTATGTAGATTTAAATGGTGATTATTCTGCATGTTCTCTAGTGGAGTTTGATGTTCCACAGGGTTCGGTTTTAGGCCCACTGCTTTTTTCCCTTTACATGCTTTCTTTGGGCAACATAATCCGTAAGCATGATATTAGTTTTCATTGTTATGCTGATGATACACAGTTATACATCTCAGATGAGAAAAACCAGCTTGCTAAACTTATAAGATAAAGTTATAAGAAGGACATAAGAGACTGGATGCTAATTAACTTCCTTCTGTTTAATCCTGATAAGACAGGAGTTTTAGTCATAGGACCGCATCCAGCTAGAAGCAAGATTTTAGATCACAGTGTAACTTTAGATGCCTTTCTGTTCTATCTAGTGCAACAGTAAAAGACCTTGGTGTGATTATAGATTCTAGTCTTTCATTTGAAGCTCATGTAGACAATATCACCAGGATAGTTTTCTTTCACCTCATAAATATTGCCAAGTTAAGGAATATATTGTCACTAAACGATGCAGAAAACCTAGTTCATGCTTTTATCACCTCTAGGTTGGAGTGTTGTAACGCTTTACTGTCTGGTTGTCCAACTAGGTGCATAAACAAGCTACTTGTCAGTACTGAGTATTATGAAAACTACAGCAGGGGGCGGAGCTTTTTCTTACAAAGCCCCAAAGTTATAGAATAGCCTTCCAGATAGTGTTCAGGAGTCAGACACAGTCTCAATGTTTAACTCTAGGCTAAAAACCTATTTATTTAACCGAGCATTCTTGTAAATAGATTAACCTTAGGTAAAGGAGCAGATCTGGGGGACTCATGGACGTAGAGTATCTGGTGAACTGGTATGTTTAGATGCTGTCCTCCCCACTCTCATTGATCACTCAGGTTTGTTGATGGTGAGGTGATTGGTTGCTTTACATCTCAGTTCCCCCTCATGTCCGTGTTTCCTTCTGGCTCTCCTTTAGTTATGCTGTTATAGTTAGTCCTGCCGGAGTCCCTGCTTGCACTTTGCACTAAATATACATTCACTTCATACATTATGTGACAGTGACCAGACCTAACTGTTATCTCTCCTCTTCTGCTCTCCCTCTCTCTCTCTTTCCCTCTCTCTTTCGAGCTACACATGTCGTTCCTGAGCTGCCATTGATCCAGACTCCCTCTGCCCTCTGGACCTGCCTGACTCAACCCATTCGCTTCTGGTTGGAGATCTCGTCACATGGATGCCCCGTGTGTCTCTTTTGGGATGCGTCCGGTATCTGGGGACGTTTCACTATACTATGAAGACGGTTCTGGCCTCGACTGATGTTGATAGCTGTTTCTCTGCGGACTTGGCTACAGTCGCTCGATAGTTCAGGACTTAACTTTCCTACAAATCTATCTGAGCCTCCAATAACTACCTGGATTCCATATTAACATCAATTAACGTCTGTTAACAACTGTGATACTGAACTGCCTGCCACCTAACACACAGTATGAATGCAGATCAATTCCTGCTTTCTGTTTCACCCAGATGAGGATGGGATCCTCTCAAGGTTTCTTCCTATTGCCATCTCAGGGAGTTTTTCCTTGCCACTGTCGCCCTCGGCTTGTTCATCAGGGACGATCTGACCATTTTGATTCATAGACATTCACATTCCATACAAACTTAAATAATTCTTTTGATTTTGCAATGCTGCTTTGCGACAATGACAATTGTTAAAAGCGCTATAGAAATAAAATGTAATTGAATTGAACATATGCTACATATGCTAGCCCAAATGTGTGGTCTTGCTAGTTTAACAACATGCGGTCACGGGAGGTGGAAAGAAAACCCTGACCTTTAAAGTTCTCTCTTTATACATCCTTTTACAGTAAATGGCTTGGTTTTTACAGGTCAAAGGCTCGGTTTGTGTGTGTGCATGCGCATGTGTGAGTGTGTGCGTGCGTGTTTGTGTGTGTGTGCGCGCGCGTGTGTGTCTGAGTGAAATGCCATAGCAGGCTCCAGCTGATCTCTGATCCTTATTGGGTTACAGTCCTCTGCTGCAGCACGTCTCCTGAATCGCTGTAAATATCAGCCTGCGCTCATACCGAGCAGGGAGAAAAGAGCTGCTGGAGATGGAGGGAAGGAGGAGGGAGGAGAAAACAATGTGTGTGAGAGAGAGAAATTAAATATGACCTTCTCCCTCCGTCTATTTCTTTCTCTCTGGGCGTCAGGGCAGCGAGGTCACCCAGTACAGGTAACACAACCTGTACACACCCACGACCCAAACAGATCACAGCCTATTCTAATGACGTCAAACACACACACACACACACACACACACACACACACACACACACACACACACACACACAATCCTTACTGTACCATATAATTGCACAGCAATTACAATCCAAATGCATGACAGCATACAGTGTTACCGTGCAGCACGTTTCCAACAAGCGTCCAAAAGCTAACAAGAAACTCACTGTTACTAGTTAAGCGTGCATAATATAACATAACCTGTTTTCACTGATGTATTTCACATACAAGTAATACCCCTAAATACAGAGTGAACTAAAGTCTGGACACTTTGGCAGAAATTGCTTTAAATATATAGCTGAGCTCAAATGGACAGTTTCCAAACTCACTTGTGTGAACCCCGAATATATGAATGCTGAAGGCTTCTTAAAGGGATAGATTGGATTTTTTTCAAGTCTGTGTTACATCAGAATTCTGGTGCATAAAAGTACATTACAGCAGGTCTTCGTGGTTATAAAATTTCCTGCTCTGCAAACCGAGCATGAGGTTTGTCCTCTGGAACATGAGTACAGTATAAGTAATCATGGCCAAAGTGTAAAATCCTCATTCCATGCAAAAATGCATTTCAAAGTACATCTGAGACTCATTTTAAGCTACTGCAGTCCAACTGACTAAATTGAACAGGATATTTAGTACAACTATTTTTTTTTCACTAGCCATACGGCTAGTTCTGGTTAGCCATATGGCTATTTCAGGGGAGAGGTGGCCAAATTACACAAATCCTGAGTAAAAGTAGGGCAAATATTACCAAAGTAAAAGTAGAAGTCCTCCATTTACATGTGTACTTGAGTAAAAGTATGGAAATACTCACCTTCAAATTTACTTAAGTATCAAAAGTACAGGGCTTGTATTAGCTTATAGTAGCCTTTTCAACAGTAAATCTCTCTCGCTCTCTCTCTTTGCTTCCCAATAGTGAATGTACTATTTTGGTCGCTGTTTGGAACCGACTCGACTTCTCATTTCAAACAACTGTTAGGTTATTAAGCGAAATAACACAGTTACACATAATAGTCAGCAGATGGTGAAATTCCCACTTCAACTCCAACACGCCACTGCGGTTTGGAAACGCAACGCCATGCAGTAAAAGTACAGATATTTTATGTACTTTTAAGCAGAGTAAAAGTAAAACGTATCCTCTAATAAAACTACTCAAGTAGTGCCAAGAGGAATCATAAATTAAGGTTAATTGTTTAAATTGTTTTTATATGCAAATATTTTATTACACTGACGGAAATTGGTAATATTGATAACATTTATGGGTGGCTGGAACCGATTATCTGCATGTACATTTTTCCTAGGGGAAAATGCGTTTCGCAATACAAACGTCTGTCTTAAGAATTTGCCTCTGAGGTATCGCTGTACTACATTACTACCCACCTCTGCTTCTCAAAAAAAATTTTTTTTTTACTAAATACAGAGTAACTTTGATACCAACTCGGTTTAGCTCAGTGGGACTGCAGAAGTTTCATCTGAGTCTCAGCTGAACATTGGGCTGCATTTCTGCATGGAACGGTGGAATTTGACCCCATTACTTACATTGTAGTCACATTCCAGGTGACAAACATCACAGTCAGTGTGTAGAGCAGGAACATTTATAACAACCAAGACCTACTGTAACGTATTTATTTGCACTTCAGTCTTGATTAAAGAAAAAACTTTAATATATCAGATGATGATGTTGTTCCATACTGAGCTTATTACTACCGACCGTCAAAAATCCAAGTGGTGCTCTGTTCTGAAGCTGGTTCTGTTCTATCTTCTATGGAGCTTGTGCAGTCACATGATCCAGAATCATAACATTCGCCATTTTGTCTGGCAACCATGACCGTCACAAAGAATACCACCCAGCTAAATAATGATAAACTGCTGGATACATTCATGGATATTATCGAAGACGTTGCGATAACAGTGTTTGTTAAGACTCTCCAATCAAACTCTGACTGTTCTTTACAATATTTTCAAAAACAGTGCACTGGTAGTTTTACAAAATAGTAAATATTTACAATATTTACCAATAATTTAAAACATTTACCAATATTTATAGCTCCCTCGTCAGGTGGAATTTAACGTTAGACTATCATTAAGTAAAACCGCTGCATTTCTTAGGCAGTACAGTATATCAGCGAAGTTTACATTCTGTTATTAAACCCCTGAGGTTCTGACCTACTTTTCTCCCTACCCTGCCATTCGCCTGTCACTCTGCTATCTCTGACGGGTGACATTCTAGTGCATACTAGTGCACTCACACCGGTGTATTTATCTGTGTATGTGAAAACCAGTGCAAATAGAAAATCAAAGCTAATTTAAGCTTTAGGGAAAAATATTATATACTATGCTAAGCTTAATCAGGCTAACACTAAATTAGCAAAAATAACTAATGTATATAAAATATTTATGGTATGATATTTATCAATTCCATCAATCATTGTATTTAATGATGAGATAAAATAGTCACCACACATGCACCAGTAATCATCACTAACAGGAGCTCATCTTTGACCTGGATTAGCTTCGTCTCCCCACCAGATGACTGATAACCACAAATCCCTTTTCTTTTTGTCCATGGGAAACTGATCAAACTGTCTTCCGGGTTTCTGATCTCGTCTTTTATGGAGTCACCATCACCAGAAGCAGAGACAGATTGCCAGACAAAACGGCGACTGGTTTAGTTTTAGATCAGATCTGACATCATGTGAAAGAGCTCTATAGATCAGAACTTTCTTGACTTTCATTTCCTGATATGGACATTTAGATGTGTTAACTTGGCACCCTTTTGGAAGACCAACTAACTTTTGGGTGATCAAAAGTATTGGAACAGTAATAAAGTTAATTCAATAAAACTGAATATTTGGTTGTATATCCATTGCTTGCATATAACTTCATCAAGCTGATGACCCACTGACTTCACCACAGAGTGACAACCTTTTTGCAGCTTCTTTCAGTCGTTGTATGTGTTGAGGGGTTTCTCCATGCAGTCTCCTCTTCAGGAACTGAAATGATGCTCAGTTGGGTAAAGGGTGGATGATTGACATGGCCAGTCTCAAACCTTACACTTTTCTATCTGGTGAAGTCCATCTTGGGGTTGTTGTCTTGCTGTCCTAATGAAGTTCCTCCCAATTAGATTGCACGTGTGTCTCTGTAAATTGTCAGACAGAATGTTTCTTTAGACCTTTAAAAGTCAGTCTGCTGCTCCATTATGAGTTCAGTCATCACTAGAGATGAATTAGTAACCTGGGCAAGCTTGTATGTGCTTCCCCCATACAACCTTGTCCAGACGCAGCTATGCCAGACCATGTCAATCATGGAATCTGCTTTCATGTAGTCTAAACAGCAAAAAGCCACATTGAACCTGAACTTGCAAATCCAATATGGGTTTGAAATCAGACCAGTCTGGATGCTCTACCTGCTTGAATGAGAGTTCAAACTGTCCATTACATCAGTCGCAACCTGTCCTGGATATTCAAGACCACACATGGTTGAAAAACGAGTCGGAAGGCGACGGAAGAAATTAATAATTCTGTTGAAAATTACACTTTAAGATTTTGGCGGAGAGTCTTTTTTCCACTATGGTCACTAAGTATGTAAAAGCTGAACCTTCAAATTTTCCTTTTAGTTCCATTGTTTTCTGGACAGAGGACAAAGTGAAATGTCTGACAGCACTTTGGGTGGAGGCCTCAGTACAGGCAAAGCTTGAGGGAATGTACAGAAACAGGGTGATACAGAGGAAATATCATGCGGTACGAGAGCCTCTGGCGTCGTTGCCATGCCAACCAGATAGTTTGACAATGTGTCAGATTTGCGCTTCCAGTCTGAACAGAGCCAAATCCGATCTGATCACTTTCAAATAACAGTGTGAACAGTCAGTTGTGAATATTAGATTTGTGCAACACTGCGGATTTGCTCGCAAGACCTAATTTTCGATGCTGATGAGAGGGTGGCATCATGTGGTTCTGACTCAAAGTCTTCTTGGAGTACTGGATTGTGATATCTTCACCCCTGCCCTGTGGAGGCCGTTACTGTTGTCATGGATTGTCGTCTACCGCTGCTGTGTTCCTCGGCTGATCTGTTTGGTATCACCAATGGATTCTTTCTTTTATAGGACATTCAAATTTCTGAATTAGCTCTGCCCAATGCTTGACTAAGTCAGAGACTGCGGGGGTGCTCACTTTTGTGCTATAAGTACTGTATATAGAACCAATGCTGTTAACACTTTGTTGTACACAAATGTTTTGCATTTTATTTAGTTTTGATGTGACAAGGTGAGGCTTGTTTTTTTTCAGTGCACTCAATTAAAATCATTCCATAGGAGGTTACTAATTAGTCATTATTATCTCTCACACCCTTACGCTCCCACACACCCACACACCCTTACACCTACCACAAAATTTCCAGGTATTATGTTATACACGTGTATGCTGTGGTTATGATTTCAACTTTGTCAGAAATTTGTCAGTCAAGCAAAAGCACTGGCTTAGAAGAGATTGAGTATTAGGGAATACTACGGTGCATGTGGCGCTGTTATAGGGAAATAATCAACACCATGGTGGTGTGATAAAGATGCTACCAATCTTGAATTTGATTATTTTCCCACAATTGATGGCTTAGTGACTCCAGGAAAACAACCATCATCAATCCCATCAAATATTAGCCCCAGAGAGCAGGACTATACATTCGTTTGGCAAAGTAAGGAACTAGAGAAATAAGAATTGGATTGTATATTCACGGTGCTTCCCTCAGAAATACCCCATTCAAACTCTGAATCCTCTCTCTGCCTTACAACCTCTTGAGGCCCAGTGAACATCCTAAGCATCTACAATCCCACATCCCAAGGCCAAAGTCCATAAGTTGCTTAAGACCACTATTAGAGGGATTCCTGCAATCTGTACCTGCTAGACATCATCATGGCTAAGGATGAGTTAACTACAAATCCTGGCCCTGCAGCATTGGCCACAGTGAATAAGGCACTGATAATCTGAATAAGTAAAAAGAAACGAGTTTTGCTCTTTTCATAGCCTCTTCACAACCACCACATTATTCTCCACCATGGAGTAATTAGGCAGTAGTTGAATCCCAGTAGAATCCCAGATTCTGGTACAGATGTTCTTATCCAGTGTGACTTACATCTTTATTTCATTTGCATCTGAGCTGCTGATGGTTAAAGGCCTTGCTCGAGGGCCCAACAGTGGCAACTCAGTGGTGGTGGGTTTTTAACCTGGGATCTTCTGGTCAGTAGTTCAACACCTTAACAACTAAGCTACCCCTGCCCCTGGTGTAAAGGGCAGTGGTCCAGGACTTCATCACACTTTAGAAGAACAAAGAAGACTGGAGTGATTGAAAAATTTATCATTATATACTGCTGCTCAGTGTTGATCTCCACCCGGCAAGGACTGTACATCTACTTGACCTGACCCAAGATTTGGACTTGGTCAATAGGAAAGGCCTTTGTATGCAATTGGAAAGAATATGATGTCCTCAAAGGTCATAAAGATAACCATGTCTTTCCATGAAGACATGCATGGTGTTGTCCAATACAATATGTGTACTTGCTTTGTCATCTTTTTCTCCTTCATGCTGTCTTGTGGTCACACCAGAAGAGATGGTCTCTACAACATCTCATCAGTTGCTTTGCACAAGTGTTCAGTAAGTTTGGTCTTGCAATCAGCCTGAAAAAGATCAGGAACACTAGAATCCCAACCATATCCATTGGTGATTACACCCTCCATGAGGTGAAGGGCTTCATCTACCGCTATTTCCAGCAAGCTCCACCTGGACGCTGAGCTGAACCCATGGATCAGCAAAGCAGCATCAGCACTGGCCTGTCACGCAAAAAGGGTCGGGGACAACTCTGAGCTCACCATCAAGATGATATTTACAGCATTTGGCAGATGCCCTCATCCAGAGCGACTTGCATGACATTTACCAGGTATCGTTTAAAAACTGCCAGTGACTCAGCTGTACAGACATCTAGAGGACGTTCATTCCACCATCCAGGTGCCAGAACAGAAAAAAAGATGCGCTGGGACCAGTTGGGCAGTGCTGGGGGATCGGCGGGGACGTGGTGCAGTGTGGGGGTGTGAGTAGAGGTTTAAGGTGAGTGGATGCTGGGCCGTTTTTGGCTTTGGAGAAAAGCATCAGTGGTTTAAGTCAGATATGAGCAGCAGCAGGACGCCAGTGGTAGTGGGAAGTGGAGTATTGGGGTGGTGTGGATCTCCGCTGCAGCAGAGGTAAGTTTTGGTCTCGCTTTCCTGGTAAGGTCTTCATGAGAGTCAGTTTCATCGTGGTGCTTGATGGGTTTTGCAAATGCACTCGACAATACGGTGCTTGTAAGAACTGTTCCAGAACACATTCATGTCTTAATATAAGTTTTGTTACAGAATGTAGAAAATAACTCAAGAAATACTGTGGACTTTTATAACGAACATCATAAAAATTATTAAAACGTTAAAAGCAGTTTTTTTTAGAGGATATGAATTCGTATTTTACAAATTGTACCTAAGGATCATCCCGTATACACCTCAACACCGTCAAATTCTGGATTCTGGTTTTTGGTATATTTTTCCCAGAGCAGCAGGAGAAAATTTGATGCACAACATCATATATTGTAGCGATGTGTGTTTTCATTTTGTTGCTGGCTGTTATTTTGTTAATTTCTAACATAACTGTATTTTTTATCCTACCTATGCTAAACTCAGCATGCGCATGCGTGCGTGTGTTTGTGTGTGACTGTGGTCATCCGTTAGTGTGACTTGTAGCAGGCACACATATGTGGTTTGACACTTCCTGCTCTGTAACACGTCTCACTTCTGCCATTACCACAGTTATTAATGCCTCAGGCCTGTCGAGAGATAACACGTGTGTGTGCTCATGTGTGCGCGCGCGCGCGTGTGTGTGTGTGTGTGTGTGTGTGTGTGTGTGTGTGTGTGTGTGTGTTATCATGGTCCTAGTTTGTAGATATTCACAGAACAGACCACTCTCGAAGTTCTCTTGAGCTACACAAAGTATTGGCACACCCTTGCACTTTTAACAATTGTCATTGTCACAAACCAGCTTTAGACAATTAAAACAAAATTATGGAAATTTGTATGAAATGTACAAAGACCACATACTCATTATTAAGATGGTATCTAAAATAAGACATGTGTAGTGGTGTGTGTGTGTGTGTGTGTGTGTGTGTGTGTGTGTGTGTGTGTGTGTGTGTGTGTGTGTGTGTGTGTGTGTGTGTGTGCGTGTGTGTGCGTGTGTGTGTGTGCGCGTGTGTGCATGCGAGCACCTGACTAACTGTACCCTGACATTCCTCAAGGTTGTACGTTATTACGGTTTATGTTCTTGTGTACAGAAAACCTTGTCAGACTCCACATCCACTCTTCCCTCATTAAACATGCTGATGTTTCTGCACCGATCGGACGTGTGAAGGACATTGAGGATCTAATACACACACAGGAAATCCATTTATCTTACAGTCAAAGTCGAACCACCTTAAACGCAAACTAAATTTAGATGTCTAACTCACCTGTATCATTAATTATTAACGGCACTTCTGAATACATAATCAGCTGTATTGGGATTGATCAAAATGACAGATCACTTTTTAGATATTTTGCTTGAATATAAATCTGAGTGAGTGTTTGTGGCACATGTTTACCTGAAATCATCACTGAAATAAATGGAGTAGAGTTTCTGGCCAGGACTTGATTAACTACTCAATTTATTTCTGTGATGATTTCAGGTAAACATGTGGCACAAACACTCACTCACTCATCATCTATACCACTTAATCTTGTATTCAGGGTCACGGGGGCAGAGCCTATCCCAGGAGACAGGACACAAGACGGGGTACACCATGGACAGGGTGCGAATCCATCGCATGACACACACACACGTACACACACATACACACACTACGGCCAATCGAAGAATGCCAGTTAACCCAACCTACATGTCTTTGGACAGTCACATAGCAGCCTTTTTGTCCTGACTGACTAAAGACGTAACAGTAAAAGACCTGCAATCTTTCATTTGAAGCTCATGTAGACAATATCACCAGGACAGCTTTCTTTCATCTCAGAAATATTGCCAAGATAAGAAACATATTGTCACTAAACGATGCAGAAAAAAACTAGTTCTTGCTTTTATCACCTCTAGGTTGGACTATTGTAACGCTTTACTGTCTGGTTGATCAACTAGGTGCATAAACAAGCTTCAGTTGGTGCAGAATGCAGCAGCGAGGGTCCTCACTAGAACCAGAAGATACGAGCACATCACCCTTATCTTATCTACACTGCATTGGCTCCCTGTGAAATTTCGCATCGATTTTAAGATACTACTTTTGACCTATAAATCATTAAATGGTCCATCTGAGTGAACTGGGGACGGAGTTTTTTCTTCCAAAGCCCCAAAGTTATGGAATAATCTTCCAATGAATGTTCAGGACTTATATATTTAGCTAAGCATTTTTGTGAATAGATTTGCCTTGGGTAAAGGAGCAGGACTGGGGAACTCATTGGCGTTGAGTATTATGTTGAACTGGTATGTTTAGATGCTGTCTGCATTCAGGTTTGTCTTCTTGACGGAACAATCTTTCCATCCAACAAAGGAAAACATTTCTTGCAAATATGGCCACGGTTGTGGAACATTCTCTTTCTCGCTGCTATGGAGTTCACTGAGTTCACTACCGTAGTCTGAGTGGGGAGAGTATGTTAACGGAGTTGAACCATTAGCACTAGAGAGCAACGATGCTCAATGCACACTGTACCTCAAGGGTTATTCCCACAAAGCTCAAGGTCAATAGGCGGTTCCCAAAATGCTTCAGGGGCATGTTTTAATTTAGTTAGTCCATTTGGCACTAAATCAGTTTCTAAGCCACGCCCCCTCCC